>LYUA01006082.1:7943-19029 GCA_002093875.1 Calopteryx splendens | reverse complement strand
ACGTACATTCATGAAGATGCCACTTTGCAGACTGACAGCTGAAATACACTCTTAAGTGGTATTTAGTGGCTGAAGTTCGTATAATAATAATATATATATTTGACTTAAAGGTACATTTACAGTAAATTAGTCATTGTCAGTCATGAAATACAATTACATGCAAAAAATCACAATAGCATAAAGATGAATATCAAAAGTTAAAAAACAATGTTCATAGAATTTCTCTCAAGAAATTCCTTCACCGAGTACAGAGGCTTACAGGCTTAGCACGAGTGTAAGACACTTCTGAATCTTGTTAGGCCTACACTCGAGGCATTAGGAGGTAGCTTGTTGAATATTCGTACTTTCAGACCATCCAATGAATTGTGTGAATTACTAAGTCTACAACAAGATACATTGAGAGTGTGACTATGCCGTGTGTCATGAGTGTGAATATCCACACGTAGAGGAAAGTTGCAGAGATTTTTCTTTACATTACTTAAAAGTAAAAAGACAAATTGTGAATAGACAGTCAAGACTCTTCAGTTGTACAAAAATAGGTCCACAGTGACCATGAGGCTGAGCATAAGAAATGCATCTTATAGCTCTTTTTTGCAATAAAAATAGCTCCTTGACACCCACTGAATGTTCCCAAAGTTTGTTGTTGTTGTTGTATTGCTACTGTATTGGGTTGAATATTCAAATTCTTGAAACCTTTGGGTAACACCTTGTAGACCACCTAATCCATTCTCGAGTGTAGTCCTAACACCATCTCCCCCTTCCCTCATGTTAGGCAACATAACATATCTGGAGACCCTCCACATGGGAAAACCATGAAATTCTGTCCAATTCCTTGGTCCGATAAACATGCTATTATGCACATGCCTGCATATGTTATTATATGTACTATGTTTATTGGATTGGATGGCTGAAGCTGGTAGTCCATAAAAATGTTAAGTCTTGGAAAACTGAACAAATTATACAGAAGATTCAAGAAGTGTCAGTTCATGTCATGTACCAAATCAAAACAGAGATAACCTGCATAGGTACCACAAGACACTGATGTCCGATACACAGAATGTCATACCTGGATCAAAATTATATTTAGACACAGTTGTGCTTGGAAACACTAATAGTTGAAAAAAAGCACTTTAGAAATTCAATTTACCATCGAGCCTATCGCCATTTGTGAAGGGAATAGTGAAGGGGAGATGTGAGTATGAACTGCTCAAAACTTATGTCAATCAGGTTCATTATTTTTGCAAAAAGCTAACTGTATTTCTTCTCCAGGTTGGAATTGCAGGGTTAATACTCTCAAGGTTTGTAGCAATGAGCAAATTTTAGGCTGGGAATCTTCCCTGGCCACATGTATGACTGACACATTACATAAGCAGTCTTATACCTCAAAGAATATCTTTTTAATTCTCAACAATAAAATGTATAATCACATTTAGGATTCTTTATCCCTAGTTGAAGTGACAGAATTACAAATTTCATTGCTCACTCGATGAAATTTATTTCATATTTAAAACCAAAGGTATTTCAAATTGATAAAAAAATCTGGTGACAGTGATGAGTATCAAAGTTTTAATTCCAACAAATTGCAACAGAAGTATTGTACAAGGCTGGCAAACCTAATTGACATTATTGTCAGAGGAAATGGTTTTATCTGCACTTTGATTTTCTCCCATATTTTCCTTGTTGAGTACAACAAATAAGTTATTTTCTCTGTTAAATTAATTTTCCTAAATGGCATGTGCATTGATGACTTACATAGATGTAAAATGTTAACACACGAATAATTTTTCTGAATGACTATTGCAATACAGAACACTCCATGTTGGCTGAGAGGAGCAACTCTCCTACTGCCTTTAGTTCTTATGGCAACAGTGTCAGCTATCCCCCAGTACCACCACCACAGTCCAGCCAGCTCGTTTGCTAAATTTCATGGGCCAGTGATCCTGGGGAATGACAAAATGGTCAGAGTTGATGCAGCAGCAGCACACCAACACCACCAAAGTCATCCTCATCATCCACAGAACCACCACCAACAAAACCACGAGTTAAATAATGTTGACTTCATTGTAAGTATAACTTTGATACCTTTCTAGAATAACACTTATATCCTTGATATGGTCTATTTATTTTAATGGTTAAAACTGAAATAATGGTAAATTTAAATTTTTTTTATTTACTTAAGGTGTTACAATATTAATGCTCTTTATATGCCCCAAGCATTAAAAATATAATCACTTCATGCATCTTACTTGTTTATTATTTAACTTGCTTGCATTGAAAAGATACTTTTGCTCCTTTGGAAGTGATAGCTTAAGCTAATGCCAATTGGCACCCATTGCATTGGGTTCCTTTGCATATTGCTAGGTTATTGAAACTTCTTTGGGAATCTTTAATTGCTTTGGTTTCTTGGAATGGGCCTTAGAATATTTTTATTTTGCAATTGGTTTTTCTTTGTATTTAGTTAAAAAGTGTGTATACAATTATGGTAGGTTCTGTTAAGTGATCTCAGAAAGGTAGAAAAAGGCTGACGGCACACAGGTTTGGTGTCACCCAAGAGCTCAGTGATGAGTCTCTTTTATTGACAACAATTTGAATATCCTTGATTTCATAGGAAAATCCACAGTATTATCCCATGAAGTGTTGTACTTTCTGATTGTTAAGTGTATATGCTCAATGCAGCTTAAAGCTTTGTGACTTTGATACAAAGGGTTTATAAAGAAGAAATGTTTAATGATAGTATGTATATCTATTTATGACACTTGGACTGATGTTCTTGAATTTTTTTAATGCATATTTAAAAAAAACTAAAAAGATAAAATAAAGTTTACATATGTTTTGTTAATTAATCAAAGAAAAACATGAAAAAATTACAAAGTGGCTGAAAGGTAGGAGGGAAGTGGTGATATGCTATAAGAAGTGAATTAAATAGAAGTAGATTTCTCAAATTGAATTTTTCAGTGCCAACATTTTGACAGCTGACTCAGCTATCATGTTAGGGTGAAGTTACCATGAGACTTCACTTTGAAGTTAATGGCTGAGTTAGGCATCAAAACATCAATGCCACCCAGTGGGCTATCTGAGAGTTCGACTTCCATTCCATTTGTGGAAAAAGCCTGAAATCTTTACATTTAATTGCATTCTGTTTAAGGCACCGAAAACTTTAAAAATCTTGTTAAGAACCTAAGTTCTAGTTGTGCATGACAGATCAGGTATTAGATGAGATGACAAAATTCATTGGGAATCAGCACAATGACATATTTTACAGATAATCGTAGGTCTTCACAAATGCTCTTGGAGTACTAGATTTTTGAGTATTTTTCATAATTGGTAGTTACCCTATGTAATTTGATAGCATTCATTATAATTTAAAGCAACATAGTCGTTTCATTTTGTTTCTGAAAAACTAAAGTTGCCCAATTATTTTTTTAGATAGAAGCACATATGATCTGTTTTCTTTTGAACCTTAACAATGTGTTTATCTCTTATTTTGATCATTCTTTCATAGCAACAGGGAATAAATTACATAATTAAAAATTGATTATATTTTTTTCAGGGTCATCCACTCTATGACTATGCTTATGGTGTAACTGATCACAAAACAGGTGATCGACATGGGCAAAAAGAAAGGAGAGATGGCCACAAAGTCCAAGGTGAATACCATGTATCAGAGCCTTCAGGCAATGTGAGAACGGTTCGCTATTGGGCTGATGAAACTGGCTTCCATGCCGCAGTACACAACAGCGACCCAAAAGCTGCTGCTGATGCTCACCCGCCAGCACCTCCTCGCAAGCCCCACCATTCTGATGATGATGGGTCACATGATTATTGGTAGATAATGAATGATATTATAACTCCTACCAGGCGTGAAAGAGCCACTTTACAGTTGTAATGTACTCTACAACTGCTTGTATATATGTGCACATTTATTTGAGGACAGAATGCCTTGCATAATTTCCAAACAGTGTAAATGGAAAGAGCCCTGCAGGATATAAGTGCATATTAGCTTTTTATGGAAACTACTCTCCCACATTCTTCCGTACTTAGCTAGGCACCTAAACAGGGCGTGGATGCTCTGTGATTATGAAGCTGTTTTACAAAGCTAAATATTATGCTAATATATAAACTAGGTATATGTTTTCCTGTTATCCATGGTATTTTGTGATGATTCTGTTAAAATTTAGGTAACTATTCAATTTTTTAATATTTTTAATTCAATTATTTTTGCTTAATACCATTCTATGGTATTTATACTCAATGATCATTTAATTAGAGGGTCATTTTCAACAATCAATGTAAGTAGCATAATAGGGCTGACACAATCAATTGCTGAACTTATATCTTGAGAGTAAAGCTGATGGATCTACTGATATTGGGATTGGAAAGGAGAAATAAATTGAAAATGAGAGAAAGAGAAGTGAAGCCCTTGACTATTATATTGTTCTCCATGATAGAATTATGTTGTTAGCTAAAATGATTTTACATGCATGGATTGATTTGCACTTCTTAATGTGTAGAAAGACTAATTTTAATTAAGGTTCGAGCCCTATTATTAGTTACCTACTGTGCTTAAATGAAAGTGGGTAATTTTCATCCTCATCAATAATTCTATTGTCATACCACTTGCTTTTATAATTCTTATTTCTGAAAAGATAATATAATGCATAAGGGTTAAGGAATAGGGGTATCAACTTGATAACTCTATAATTTTCATTTATCGCTTCATGTCAAGGGTTCTCTAAGGAACATGCATGCAGAATACTGGAACTCACCTTCAAGTATGAAAATACTTCTATAGTATAGTACATTTTCATCTAAATTATGCCAAATAATTAATGAAATCCAATCCAGACCTTAGAAAACAACATCAGGGCCATTTTAGAGTATAGAAAACACTTTCCACTTAATGCTTTCAAAAGTCAGAACAAAACTGTGTTTTACATTGGCACTAAATACATATGGGCCTCCATATCAATGATGACAACTCTACATGGGGTGTATCCAGCCATATTGAATAGGCATTAATGATGTTGTTCGGTTTAACTCTCTTATTTTCTGTATTCTAAATAACAATAGTTTCCTTCCTTCTATCACCTTTAATAGCTTGATCATTGAGTGGTTATAATTCCTGTTTCATTACATGCACCCATCATTGTTTCCTGCGGTTAATAAAATGTATATATTAATTTATAAAATTTTTTGTTAGTCATTTTTTTATTTTTTTGTTAATTTTCTTGTTGGTTGTTATTTATCTTGTTGGAAGGGAAGTTTACTGTTGTTAATAAACAAATTGTTGCATTTAATATGTCTCCTTTATGCAGTAATTATAAGTATGCATACCTCTGAAAGCAAAAACCCACCATTAAATTTATTGTTATCTTATCTATCAAAACAGATCTTGCTCTCTCCAAATCATATCCTTCCAAAATGGGTTATAGTACAACTAGGGAAGTACATGTTCATCCTACTTCTCCTTGAGTCCAACACTGGTTAACTACTCACAATGCATTTGGTATCCAGGTATATGCACCCAGGTTTGTCATTACTAGTTTTCTATCATGAATTCCAATGTTAGATTGAACATTAAAAATTGTTTTTTTTGGCTTACCACTTCTTCCCTATTGTTGGAACACGTAAAGCTAATGAAAGGCATGTGTGTACTTAATGTGTGCCAACAAAATAAGTATCATGGGTTGATTGCATCTAAGTAAATAGTAAGCAGGTAAGTAAATGGTGCAAATTGATGAGAAATATAATAATACATATGTATATGAAAAATACTAAGGAGAAAACTCTTTTGGCAGAATGAACTTTCAATTAGCCATGATCCATTTTAATACATGTAAGATAAAGAAATTGATGTGGAAGCTCTTTAATGGGGCAGTTAAATACAGAAAAATAATTCATTAAAAAAATTGCTAGTTCATCAAGGTCAAGTAATTCGACAAATCTGCTTTGTGATGAAATGTTACTAGTAATACTGATGATATTTTCAAACTTTAAGAATTGACAACCAGATGAATGACTAATACATTTTGTGCTGAAAGAGTTCATAAAAATAAGCCGAAATATTTGGCTAAAGATTTGATGCATCACTCATTTTGGCAGCAGGCATGGTGAACCAAAACACCAAATGTGTCACAGTATACCCAACCTTAAAAGATTTAAACTGTCCAATAGACTGGAAATCTTCACATTTCAAACTTTCATACCTTATCCTTTATTAACCTGGAGGAGCTGGAATGCAGCCATAGGTCACCGTCATATAAACGTTTCACATAGCACACAAATACGTATCACAAACTAGAATACAACCCAAGAGACAAAATACAACATCATTCAAGTAAATATATCAAAATATCACAACACAGAACAAAAGTAACATTAAAAATCATCCTCAAAATACTCCAGGACACTGAAATATGCTTTAAGCAGAAGGAACGTTTTCAGTCTTTTCTTTAAAATCACAGTTGTATTAGCTGATTTTATAATCTCCGGAAGTTTATAGTATAGGGCTGATATGGAATGGTGAGGCCCCTTCAAGCCTAATTTCAATCTATGTGTGTCTAGCTTTCTTCGGGTATCATGTTGATGCAATTCGGCATTCGTTGGATATAGTAGAAAATTTGAGTATACATTTTTATTTTACTAATAAAACACAAAGCAGGATGTAAATAGATGGGAGAGTAAGGACTTGGTGACTAATAAACAAAGGCTTGCCTGACATCCATGGGGATACATAGCTTAGCACTTTGATGGCTTTTTCTGTAATGAAAAGGCCTTTTTAGCTTGATATGAGTTCCCCCAGAATATTATGCCATAGGATAAAAAAGAGTGAATTTTCGCATAATACAATGTCATTTGTGGAAATCATATTGCCCAGCCTACGAAGCATGAAAATGGCCGTTGCTATTCTAGGAAGGATTTTGATAATATGTGTTGACCAATCAAGGTCTTCACTAATGTGCAATCCTAACAAATTAATGGATTCCTTGTGTACAATATTAGATCCTGCCATTGTAATAAAAGGGCTGCATGAGGGGGTTGATTTTTTATTATGAAACATTAGGTATGCTGTTTTAATGGTGTTAATAGTAAGAGCATTGTTAAGGCACCAACGTAGCATACTGTTTACAGATTCATTTGCTACTGTTCTAAGATTGGAGATATCCCAAGCCAGCAGGCAAGATGTACCATCTGCATAAAGCAGTGCATTTCCACCAGTAATGTCATTAGGTAAGTCATTAATGAAACTTACATTTATTTGATTAATTGAACTTGCAATTATTATTCCTTACCCTCTCACGGTATTTGCCTTTTATAATCCCAGAAAGGTCAAAAATAATTTTTGAAAATTTCAAGTGCTTATTAAATTTTTTTGTGAGCCTATTTTTTGCTCTAGAAAATTAAATTTTTTA
Organism: Calopteryx splendens; assembly: GCA_002093875.1. Classification (NCBI taxonomy): domain Eukaryota; kingdom Metazoa; phylum Arthropoda; class Insecta; order Odonata; family Calopterygidae; genus Calopteryx; species Calopteryx splendens. The sequence goes on along the minus strand of LYUA01006082.1, from coordinate 11,617 downwards.
AATGTATTTAGAAAAAGAAATTACTTCAAATAAAAAGAAAGTTTTATTTGAGACAAAACAATGTTTATCTTTATTGAAATAAATTTGTACAAAAATATTTTTTTATTGGAAAAGAAAATAATATAACCTCAGAATTTACCAAATAGATGTACAAAAACCTACACAACCACCAGAAAGAAAAAGTGTTTTAAACACAAGGGAGGATGAAGGAAAATGCACAAGAGAAGAAATGGTGCCAATGTGATAGCATATCAAAAGAATAATTGATGAAAAATGCTGTACAAAATCGCAACATGTCATACTACCAGTGAATGAGAGTTTAGAGACCACTGATAAAGTTGAGTCGTAGACTCACAGGGAATGAGATCGCAAAAAAAAGCTTATGGATGGTAAAATTGTGATTGAAAAAAGGCAGGCAGTTCTTATGAAAGAACAGAGAAAGAGTGTGTGTAATCTAAAGGTGTGAAAAGGTAAATCATTTTTTATGACCACTCGCTGAGAATAAGTTGTGTCAGGTGGATGGAGAAAGTTTCAATCAATTTGTTTATGTAAAATTTTAAAGTCCTAAAGAGGACTCCCATTTCAACAGTGAAAACAAACATTTGTCTTCAGTTAGGCAGTAGTTATATCCCATTTTATGACAAAACAAATTTAAAATTAGAGCTGATATATCGGCACCGAGTATTTTAAGGCAACGAGGGGAAGGTCACATATCAGCAACTTACGCCTCTAAGGGTTAATAAGCTGGAAGAATTTCGCAGATGAAATGCACAGACTGACAGTATTAGTAGTTTTTAGGGAAGATGGATGACAGCTAAGGTCACTTACACCAGTAGGGTTCCCCTACCATGAAATGAAATGCACAGACTGACAGTATTAGTAGTTTTTAGGGAAGATGACTGACAGCTAAAGTCACTTACACCAGTAGGGTTCCCCTACCATATTGCCCACCAATAGGTGTTAAACTGTGGTCCCCTCGGTGGCTTTCATGAAGAGTAGGTTAATGCCAATGTGGGGTTTCTCTCGAACCTTCTTTCATTCTTGGGAAATCCTTCCCCTAGCATATTGCCCACCAATAGGTGGGCAATATGCTAGGGGAAGGATTTCCCAAGTTAAAGAAGGATGACAAGGGGAAGGATTTCCCAAGAATGAAAGAAGGTTTGAGAGAAACCCCACATTGGCATTAACCTACTCTTTATGAAAGCCACCGAGGGGTCCACAGTTTAACATTTCATCAACGGATATAGTAGAACTTGAAGTGTTCTCCACATAGTATCCAAGAAGGGATAAAGTTATATTTGAAAAAATTGCAACCACCAACATTCAAACCATCTGAGTGACAGCTTACAAAAATTGAAATTACAGACCCTTAGGAGACATTCCACCAAGACTTTATTATTGCCTACTTACTCTAAATTTGACATCCCTAGAAGCCTATCCAGCTCTCGGCAGGGGAATGGGTACTTTCTGGTACCAGTGTGATATTATTCCAGAGGTATCATGTATTTGCTTATTACCGGTCCAGGCAGATCGTTGGAGGAAGAGTATGCTTCGGGAGACCTACGAAATGATGTTTCATAGTACATACATAATTTCACAACCACAGCCGTTAAAGCAAATGGAGGGCCACAGTTTATTAATCTCTGATGCTGTCTGTAAATTGAATGCATACCTAACTATCCAGGGTCGCTGGAAAATTCATATGCGTTACATCCTCCTGAATTTGCGAGTTAGTTCGAGAATATAACATTCTGCTTCTCTTACATGATTTCAGTAGGTACTCGTCTCCTCGTGACAATTCATAAGCGTATGTCATAATCTCTTCTTCCGCTGCTTTGTTCGTCAACGATTACTTTTCCGTGACACTCGAGAACTGTTACAATTTCTGCATTAGTTACCTCCAAAATTAACTTAGTCCTATTTGCAACAATGTATCTTTCCTTCATATTCTTCGTCTTGCCGCCTCCTACGATTTCTGACAAAGTATGGACCAAAGGAGCTAATAAAGATATTTTTATTATTACAATGATTACAATATATAATTTAATTCATTTAATTTGTCGCCATTGTCGCCATTCAACTGATGCAACGACATTCGTATGTTTTAACGTTGATTGTTTAAATAGGTAATTCGGAGGCTTCGGAGAGTGAGTTGGAACCGTTGGAACTATATCCGTGGTTAGGTAAGGTATATTTCATATTTTATAGAATGGATAGCAATATTTCATCAGCATCTCCTTTCAAAGTAGATTCATTCGAGAATACAATTGAGGAGATTCAAAAAGAGACTGCAGCTCAGGTAAATAGATGCGATCTAATTTGATAAATGGAGTTCTGAAATTCGCTTGAAACTACCTTAATCATAAAATTTTATAGCACTCAATGTTAAGAGAACTTAAAGATCGTCATCAAAAGCTCAAAGAAGATTTACAAAAGAAAGGTGATACTCTGCAAAGCTGTAAAGATAAGAAAATGCACGTGATGGGTGAGTTGTACCAATCCCGTACTTGCAGTTTAGCATTTCATTCAAACTTTTCCGAATATATTGTTGCTAATACGATAGCTAAGTTTGATGAAATTCTTCAAAATATTTTTAATTTTATTATGACTGTTATGTACAAGCTTGGTATTAGCCTTTTGGATATTGCTCCCATTTTATTGATGAAAAAATTATAAATAACTAATTGCCTAAATTAAGGCACACTGTCACCGATAATTGTAGGGTAAATTTTCCGTTTATCGAGCCTACGTTCGATTTTTACAGGAAGGTTTACATAAGGCAAAACCCGTTGGTTTACCCCAGTTTCATCAATTCTCCAGAATGCATTTTCCTGATTCCTGAATGCATTTTCCTGATTTTTTCGTTTGCCAATGGTTTTGCCAAACTCTAATTATTTCATACTCATTTTAACCCTTCCAAATTGCCTTTAAAAACCTATATCTAAGGAAGTACTAAAATGCTGATGGGTTTAACAGCATTTTGTTCAAGGTTTGGTGATTCAAAATTATAACTTGCAAACAGCTGCTTGCAAGATATAATTTTGAATCACCAGCATTAAGGGACTATCAGATATATGCAAAATTATGCTTATGGTCCTCTAGTTTATTTGCATAACTTTGAAAAGTTTTATAAGTCTGGAAATATGTCCCCTAGTATTGAGGTAATATCCAATGTGTTCCTCAACATGATAGACCACATCAATTCCAATTCCTCATACCAATTCATGTTGTAGACTTAAAATATCACAAACTTTTTTTTTTGCAAGTTGAAGCCCTAAGCAAATTCATTGTTAACCATCAGCTCTTTTGTAGTAGGTGTTATTTTGAATATCTTTTACAGAGGAATTGAAGCTGGAAGAGTTTCGTGTCAAAGAGATGGAAGAAAAATACCAGACAGAACTTGAACTGACAGAGGAAGCTCGCAAAGAAGTAAAAAAAATACAAGATCAACTTCAAGCTGAGAAGGATAACCAAATTGAAAGTTTGTAAGCTTTATTTTTTTATTTATATAGTTTAAAAAGGATACTCTTAACGCATAATGAACAATCTGATAAAGTTGTTCATATAATTGATAGTACCTGGAGGATAGCTTGCTTGGTAAATGGGATGTGGGGGTTAAATTGTATTGATAATTTTACATTACCCACAAGCTTGGATAATAAAACGCCATACTC
>LYUA01006073.1:45268-57898 GCA_002093875.1 Calopteryx splendens | reverse complement strand
GGCTGATCTTGCTCGCCTTTCCATTTCCTGAGCTTTTTTTTCGTCCTCAAATGGTGCTGGATTCACCGAGCATAAACAACGGATTTGGCAGTATGAAATGTAAAAAAATGACAATCGAATTGTACACTGCTGACAACCTTCTGTTAAAAATTTGAAATCCTGTAGTTACGTAACCAATTGTTAGTATATAGTCAAAATGTGCTCTTATAAATTTATCTATCAGTTAGCTTAACTATTTATTTACCATACATTCATATGTTAAAAAATGGATGTTTATTAATTTAAGCATTGTTTTTAATAACAAATTAATTGCAGCAAGTTCAAATAATTAAATATCTTTTAGCAAAAACATATAAGATAATTTCTAGGTAAAAGTCAATTTTGACAGACTTGATGAACATTTTTGGTTACTGTACATGAGCATCGGGGGAGGTCAGGGATCTTGGGATAGGTTTCGACCTACAAGACTTCAGCTCAAACCGTTGCCTTCAGGAGCAGATGGCTAAAAACACTCTGCAGGGCCGTGGACTTACTGTGAATGCTGGGTTCTTCCAAATCATATTGTTAGTGTGAGAGCCCCTATGCAGTACCTGCACTCCTTTCCCTGTTCTCTGAAGGATAAGTCTAAGACCTATGGCATCTCATTGTGGCTGAGCCCTTGAACCTTACTCATAGTCCCCCTCCTCCATGTGCTTCTAGTAATTAGTCAACAAAAACATATCAGTAGACTGTGCTCTCCTGCAATCACACTCAACCTGTTTGGGAAGGAGATTCTGATTTTTGCAAACTTTGTTGTCGATTCCTTTTTGATTGTGATTAAAGCTTCTGCAGGACTTGTGATGGTGCATTTTTTCACTTTCTGGGGTTTCCACCTCATCTCTCCCTTTTGTGGACTATGGCTTCAACAGCTTCCCTCGTGTGTATTTTAGGTCTGAAGAAGTGTGCAGTGTAGCTGGTGAAACTGTTGTTCACAAAATAGCACAATAATAATATGTACTTCGTAATGGGAGGACAACATATTTGATTGTTCATTAATAATTCCCCCAATTGGGTTTTTAGTCTTCCCTTTCAAGTGATTCTCTGAATAGTGTGGCAAGGTTGAACAGGGTTGCAATGTTTTTTTTTATCAAATCCTCAAAAGTTGACACTGAAGTATCAAAAAATCATCAAGCCTCACAGAAAATCTCTAAAATTGTATTTAAGATGTAAAAAAGTGTTGCTTTTAATTTAAAATAGCAGTCAAGCTTCGGTCTTCTCTTGTTAGAAATTAATTATATACATCAATGAATGCGAACTGAAAATATATCATAGCCCTCTAGGACATGCATACTACCCACTATATTTATCAAACAAAACTATATAGATATGATTTTTGTGTCATTTTTCAAGAGCTATTTCTCTAAGTTCAAATTATTTTTGTGTTTTTGAGAGGCATGTAGACAGTGTTTTTGTGGCATTTGAACTTGGGACAATAAGAGCATTGTATTTATATCATAGCATTAATTACTCTGGTTAATAGAATGATATTTTATGTATAAGACATAATGTATAAAACATATAATGTATGTTTTTTATGATATTTTATGTCTTCGTCCAATTTATAGAATTCCTGACTGTAGCGATGTCAGATAAATAGGAGAAGGAATAATGATAAAATTAGTTAAATTATTTTTTGGAGAGTGTTCATATCTCAATAAAGTGAAAATTTTGGCAGTACTTGTGTTATGCTGGCAGTATCGAGAGTATCTAGGTATTTAGGCAGTGAGTGTCCTATCCCTAAAATGAGTATTTTAAATTGTTTGATATTTTGTTTAATTGTAGTTTTTCTAATAGTTCTAATTTTCTAACTAACTATATAGAAAAATCAGAACTTCTGAGATTTGAATTTATCATATTTCTTACTTTCACTAGTCTTCTTTAGTTAGTAAGGTTTTTGAAACAAGGTGGATTCTATCAGTAGCATGAAATCTTTTGAATAGCAAACTTTAGAGTGGTTGAACTTGACAATTGTTTCTATTTTCAGGGAATGTTATAGATGTTCAGTCAGGAAAATGGACTGGCCGCTTAAGTGGTTTGGGAGCTGGATTGGACTCATTTTATGAGTACCTGTTGAAGTCCTATATCATGTTTGGAGAAGATGATGATTTTCAAATGTTTAATGAGTCTTACCATATCATAAAACAGTACATGAGAAGAGGGTAAGGATATATGCATTTTTGTTGTTAATTATTATAATTATGGAGATGTTTTTGATGTATTGACATATCATACCTTGGTGCAATCAGCATAGTTGGGTTTTGAATTAAAAGAGAAGGGGATGTTGAACCATAATGTCAGTGGAAATGTGCAATGTATATTTTATTTATCATTCTTGTATGGGCATTGTTGTAGCCTGGTGGGTTGTGCTGCCTGTGGGTAGCTTGGCTACCAACTGGAGGGACTAGAACTGAAATTTGTGAGATATCCTTGGACAATCCTATTTAGAATCCAAGTGGTGCAAATTTCAGGTTATTAGAACTTCATGGGGAAAAGAATGATGGTGCAAGGAAAGAAATTTATGAATTTCACACAACTTTAGGCTTAGCTCAGGGCTCAGCTTAGCTCTATGCATATCAAAGTTAACCTTTAGGTTGATTACCGAAGTTGGTCATCTTTGTTCCCCTGAGGAGTATTTTGGAAATTCTCATATTCTAGAACTGGTTATTTAGAGCCCATATGTCTAGTGAAGTCTCACCTTAAAATCTTTGGAAATTATGTTTTCCCTGAAATTATACCATTTTTTTCATGCCTTCAGATTTTCTGGTTCATTAAGATGTTCCTTTATCAAGTTATACACACATTTGTAATTTCAATTTTCCTCCAATTTATGATGATTGACAAAAAAGAAGATCATATTATATTACTATAGATTATATAGGCGATGTAATATTTGTAGTAACCTGGGAATGTCATTGTAATTGTGAGTCAACTTTATGTGCTATCATGATTGGGTAAAAACTATATTTTACGACATGATTGAAGGTATTTTGCCACTACTGCGTAGTTCCATAAACCATGCATATCCAACATCATAAAAATTTGATTTTTTATATTTTGTTTTCCTATATTTGAAATTCATAGGATGTAAATTAATTACTGGTAATTACAGTTCTCCCTTGCTCATGATCCTCAGCTAGTAGAACAAGTAACACATCCAATTTAGGTTTTTTATGAGGAATGTGGGTTATGTCATTTATCTCCACCTGCTTTTACTATCTAGTTTTTACTCGAGTAAACTTTACAAATGAGAGACAAAATGATAGGGAAAAAAAATGTCCTGGCCAGGGATTGAACCTGACAAAAAAATCAATTTACTTAGACTCACCACTGCTTGCCCTCACTGGAACCAGATTAATGTGCCAGCCAAGTGCAATGGTTTATGACCACCTGGCAATTATAGTGGGAACTTATGGAAGATTAATTTGTGAGCGTATGGTCAGTTTTCTCATTTGGCATTTTCCTAGAGGGTGATGTCAATCATTCAAATCAAAAAACATTTTCTATTCCGTTGGGGAGACTTTCTCTTTCCACTGTGTAGATGAGTGGAAATCAGCTTCCATTGGGAATACCACAGGCTTGGTGATTCAGAGAACGATGGAGGATGCAGTTGTATTTTCACTCCACTCAGTTTTGCGTCAATGACAATTTCATCCCAGTTTGGTCCCATATAAGGGGATATTTTTGGTTTATTTTATTAGAAATTTCATTCCAAAGTGGTAACTTTCATGTCACTGTTCTATATTTAGACTTTTCTTTGTACTATGGAGGTTTCATAGTTAAAGAAGTTCACTCTTGGGAGGGCTTTTGCATGCAATTAATATGCTATTGGGCCAGGAATGGGCAAGAACTTTTTGTGTGAGGTCTTCATTTTATTGGAGTTCGTAAAATGGAGGTTATACTGTATTAAGTATACATAAGTTAATTTTATATGAAGTAAACTTTTGTTGAGCTATCTGAAGGATTCCAGGAGTTATTCTGACATAAACCGTTGTTGCATTATTGAAGTGTTCCATCTATAGTTATGTGAAAAACTATTCATATAATTCGCTAAAGCCACTCTTCCATGAAGTCTCACCTGAAATTACTAAATTAATTCATATTATATATAAAAAATTTTAAATATTCACTGAACTTATATTTCATTCAAGTTGTAGTACCAGGCTGTGTTAGTAATTAATGAAAGTTTTGCACAAATTGTCTATGTAGTACATAAAGTAAGCAGGTTTCCATTCAATATAATACCAGTTTCGTCTAAATTAATGGCTGAATCATAAAAAAATCATTGGTTACACCTTTTATTGAGGCCCTGAGTGATAAATTTCATTCTAGAATGGATGCTTCCATCGAGGACATTGTTTTGGTCTGCATTGAGTATGTAAGTTTTGCATGTAAAATCAACAAATCTCTAGTTTTTTTATGTATCTTTGCTAGATTATTTATGTAGCTATTGATCTGAGACCTCTTCTGCTCTACACATTCACATGCATTGAGAATCTTTCCCCTGAAAAACGGCTGTGCATTTGGCAAAAACTGTTCACAGAATTATCTCAAATACAGTGAAAACTTGACCTGCATCAAATTTAGGTAATCGTCAATTTTATACCATTTGTTATTTGTTGTATTGGTCTCTGTACAATTCAATCTAGTGGAATCCTCAAATTTACGTCGAATCCCACCCTTCCTCTGAGGCGGTGATCTAATTTCAGAGACACTATTCGAGCCTGATCAGGCTGGGCAACATTGGCAAAAACTGTGGTAAAAACAAGCATGCGGTACCTGTGAGGATGATGTGCACCTTCTATGATGGCATTCACATTTGTTCTCTATTTTGCTATATTTATCTGATCCCTTCCAGAGTGGTGAGAAAATTCAACTGCATGCACCAACCCTTCCTGAAGTCAAATAACACACAATTGGTATGAAGTATTTTACAAGCAACTGAAGTACTGTTACTTTCATAAGCATATAAGCAAATTATTCAAAACAAAAGATCTGAAAGGTCAAATTCAGACAACTACATTATTTGTGAAACTCTCAATAATCTCAAAGAGAGTATAAGGTTTTTGATTTAATGCTAATTAAGGTGATTTGAAATGCCACTTTGTTTCATGATAGTAATAATGTGACTCATTAAGGCAGTTAAGCATTGTAGTAGCCACAGTGAGAATTTTTCGTTTGAAATCTTATTTTGCATTCGTATTGAGATGACTGAATATTATGGAGTGCATTTTGTGTGCTAATAGTAGCACCATTATTCCCCATGTAGTCGCTATTGAACACTAAATGTGGGGTCAATTTTCTATATCATTTCCGTTGATGGAGTTATTGTTTGTATAGCACCATGTATGCCATTCACTTCAGTGGAATAGCACTAATGACATACATTTGTCATTCGCACTGAATGTGTTAAATATTTTCGCATGCAGAATGTTTATGGAAAGATAAGGAGGTTATTTGTTAATTTTTGATTCTTGGATCCATCTTACAAACCTCCATGCTTCACTACTTTCTACCAGACTGCAGAAATGATGATCTTATAATTTGTGGAATAACCTTTTGATAGGTTAAACAGTTACCTCTGAAAATAGTTAATACATCATACCCTGTGTCCTCCTGAGTAACAATAGAGCAAAATTTTACCATGCTGAATGCACTACGTGACAATATTATGTGTATGTAACCAGAGATCATAAATTACAGCAGCACACAATAAGGAAGCCATTGCAACATATACATAAATGTTTATCAGGGTGAATATTCAGGAAAAAAACAGTAATGGAAGCACGTCTTACCATGCTTGCTCTGAAGATCACTTATCAGTAACATGTTATGACTGCAAATCTCCTAGTTCTGATGGTTTTTTCAGCAGTTATCGTTGATAAAATATCATATCTTTTCCTCGAGATTCAGTTAATCATATTCCATAAGCATGTATTAGCATTTGATTCACAAATGTAAGTTTATCAATGATGTATGAATGGCATCCAAAAATATCATGAATATTCACATAACTTCCGAATGTTTTCTTTGTATTAAATAAATTGGTCCCTTAAAAATTTGAAGTGCATATATTTAAGCATTTTGATAACCCGTAACCAGGAGTGTGCCATTCCAAAACATTACTCTATAATTTATTTAGTTTTTATCAAAATTCAAGTAATGTAATGTGTACCGTATTAATGTTTTTCAGACATTCCAAATAGTAAGTTTTGCAATTTACAATATACATTATTTGTTTAGCCATGGGACATGTTAAGCTGAGCCATGGTTCTCTTTGGCATACTGCATGCATGGTGTGTCTAGTTGTGTAGGTGAAATTGAAGACGGCTCATTTTTGTTTCAGTGACCTCTGTCATTCAAGTTGATACAGTGGTTTTTGATCACTTGCTACACAAAGCGGCTGGTTGTGTGTCTCTCATTTGGCCTCTTTCCCTATAATTCTTTGGTCTCAGGTAACTTGTATGACATCAGATTTCAGCATATATTTGGTTTTTAGCCAGCATGTCCTTCATGAACTGTGGAAACATTCCAATACTTACCCTATGAAACCCTTGGGAATAATTTGAGTGGTGTTTGACTAGAAAATCACATCAGTGTATTTTATTTTTAGTAAAGTGATAGACATAGTATTAGAATTTTAAAAAATCATGGAGACTTATATTTATCCAGCACAACTTTTTCATGGCAATCTTTTAATACGGAATTTAGAAATTTAATTGAACACAAAATAGCAACAGAATTGGAAGTTATTAGAAACAGGTATTGAGGGAAGTGACATAGATTCAGAAAAACATCATTCAGAAGAAGAACACATCACCAATTCTGAGCAGAAGGCAACTTTAGATAAACTTTCTTCATCACCTGACTTTTATACTGGAAGGAATAAAACAATAAATGGAGAAACATGTCATGTAGAAGACATTTAGTGAAACTGCTGCATGCAAAATATTTAGGAAGAAAAATATTTCCCTGGGAAAAGAAGTAAAAGATGGAATTTTATCCATTTCAAAAATCAATAAAGCGGAAATTGTTGATTTTTTCCTATTTTACAATAATTAGGTGATTCAGGATAAATGTTTAGTCCATACATAACTATTCTTAGGAAAGAGATCTAAAGGAAACAACTAGGATTGATATGTTAACTCTTGTAGACCTGTTGTACATAATTGGAGTTAAAAATCTAACCATGCTTATTTGTTAGAATTATGAGCTGAGAATTATACTGGTCTAGAAGTTTCTGATAACACTTTCATTTCTGATTATGTCACATAACTCACTTTTTTCTATAAAACTCAATTTTCTCACTATATTGTCCTATAAAAGGCAAATTTTATTAATTTTATTCATTGAATATGAGAAGTTGAACTGTGAGGAAATTTTATGGTAGCTAGCTAATAGTAAGGAAAATGTAACATTGCTGTTCACTGTTTATCTTAAAGTTTTTGGAACTGTATAGGTCCTAGGCTGAATAAAGGAACTGTGTAGGTAAATATATAATGCAGTAATTGCAGATAATTTTTATAATGCTTAATATGCTAATATATGCAGTAATTGAGATTATTTTTTAATCTTACTATTGTTATTTGAAAGAGAATGATTTATTTTGACTTAAGACAAATTCCTTCTTATATTTGGTATCATCCTAATTATATCCTGTTGTTCACAACATAATCTAAGATATGAGGTTAAAATAGTGTAATTCAGTATTTTGAAAAGTATAGAATCCCAGCCTAGTTATATATATATGGATACATGCCAAGATCAGGTTTGGTTTATGATGTGCTTCATGTGTAAAGTTTTCCGTAATTTTCTTCACATATCAGATATTTTTTCTGCAAAAGGTTTTATGAAAGTTAAGGCTTATGTTATACATGGGCCCAAATGCACAGTTTTTTTGGAGGCTAATAATAGATAGATTTACTTAAATTATTGACCATTTACTACCTTATATGCATTGCTTTTAGCTTAAAAATGTTAAAAAAATATACTAATCATATTAGTTATAAATACAACTTCACCATCTCATTTCTGCTTAGCTACAATTAACAGTCTTCATATGTTTTTGAAGCTGTTACTCAATTTTGCTAGCTACTCTGATGTAGGTGCTACAGCTGTGATTAGCTTTACCATGACCACTTCTTTGTCGAAGGGGAGGGAAGTCCAGATCGAATGAGGGAGGGAGTTAGTAAGTTTGGTTCAATGGCTTGACTTCTTAGTTGGAGAGGGATAGGATGGGCAAATGACATTCTAAGTCCTTGTAATTCCTCTTAATTATTACCCACTCCAACATTTCTCATTAGTGGATCTTTGCATTGAAATTACACTGGTGGGACACTTATATCCAGTTTTCCTCCTGATGGGATTTGGAATCCTGCTTGAATGAACCTCTGTGTTTGTTTATTCTTATTTCAAAGTTTCTGCCAGTTGACCTGTGTGCACTTTGGCACAAGTCACATTGCACTTCATACATTCTACACTTTTTCATTGGGTTGTATATTGTCTGTGGTGCTGTTGATGATGTCACTCAACATATTTGGAGTGTAAAATGTGACCTTATATTCATTTCTGGGTATGACTTTAGCTGCTTTTCATGACCCACTCCATATAAAAGGTACACTGGCCCATTTTTCCAAATTTTAGTCTTGGATGAGCATGGCTAATTTCCACCTTTTTTTAAAGTAAGAAAATCATGACTTTGCCTAGTGGCCAGTGTTTCTCTGTGGACTTTAAGTATGAGATTTCTCTTCTAATTGGTGTTTTCTTTGATTATCCTTAGTTTTTTTAGTAGTATTAAACTCACAACTGCAGGGTATTTCCCTTTTATGTAATCAGTTCTGACAAAGTAAATGTCAAACGAAATTTTTATTCATGCAAACTATAAGGCTTTGTTGGTTTGACAACTCTCTGAAAAATTTTTAATATGTTTTTCAAATTTTTTGCTAGACTAAATTGTACTACACTTCCATCCTGACATATCAAAATATGTAATAAGTAAGAATGTTTCTACTTCACTCTTTGACCCATAGTGCACTTCAAATATTTTGTTGGATGAATTTGTATTCATTCTTGAAGGACTTAAAGCCATCGACTCCAACTGAGCAAGCAGCAAGAGTCTGCAAAAATTTCTTACGTTGTCTGTTTTTGTTATCATGGGTATTCCTCAGCTAAACCCAATTCTAGTTCTGTTGTCTGAACTTCGAGAGTGCGTATTAATTATTGGTTCCTCAGTTTAGTCTTGATAGTTTTCGATTTGCTGTTAAGTAGCTGAAAGTTAAATCAAGTAAGGAGAAGATAAATATGTATTGTAAATTGGGCAAGAAACGTAATTATATTAATTGAAATGGTGGAAGCACAAGACAGACTTGCTTGAGGAGATTCCTGTGCTTCTGTTGGCAAGTTGAAAGAAGTCAACAGGTCCACCAAAATTAAAATTAAGGAATATTATCTAAGAATGGGAGGACTCATTTCTAACTTAATATACATGTAGATTATTTAAGGAAAAATTAAGTTATGTAAATTTGATTTCTAATTATGTGAAACATGTTTTTCAAGAACATAATCCCTGTTTTACGCGATGCCTGTAAATCACAAAGTAAGAATGAGCATTTAGATAGCAAGTTGTCATAGTCCATTGTTCATTTATTGCATAAAGTTCTTTGACTTAAGTGGCAAGTAACTTTAATGTAATAATGCTTAGAGATATTTATATACCTTGAATGCATGCTCATTTTTTTGATAGATTCTAATGTAAGGTGAAATTTTAATGTGATTTTACTCCATTGTTTCATAAAGAGTATATCTAGGTGGAAGACTCAAGCTCGGAAAATCTTCAACTCTAGTGATTGTTTGATTTGAAACTTGCCATATGGGGAGTCCTTTATTCTAAATCATATCCTACTTATTACTAAAACTTTTATGGGGTAATTTTTGGTGGTATGCCTGTCATCTGCTCTTCCTAGTTTACATGTTTCTAAATCATTACTGATTTATGATGTGATAATTTTGAAATAGAGGAGTCGGCCAACCAGTTGTTTCCTTGGGACTTAGATGTTGCTAATTTCACATCCAAATAGTTATTCTATCTTGCTTATGGGAGTATCTCCTTTTGAATTAAAACATGCCATTTAAACTTGACATTATTAGTCTTTTGAGAGTATAGTATTTATTGGCATGTTGATATAATAACTCTTTTTATATTGGTGCTGCTAGAATTGGAGGCTTAGCTAGATGGTAAGTTAAACAAGCACTGCTCTTTGTAGTTTTTTACTCAACATCTTAGCATCTTTATAGTTTTTGGGTTGTCATGTTCTGGCATTTGGCATGATCTCTTTCAGTCAGTCTGCCTCTAATTTGACAATGTTTGGTGATTTTTTGTATGTAGGTTTTATGTCAACACTAAGTTATATAATTATTTAGGAATGGTTAATGCCTCATTTAATAAATTTTTCTTATATATTCTTAAGGTGGATTGTTGATAAGTGTATGATCTTCTAATGTAAAGCAATTCTAATCTCTAAAAAAACTGTCAGACATAAATCTCAGGAAGTGTTATTGTGACTTTTTATAGAATTATTCAGTTATCCCAGATTGAAGGAAGCCAGCTGGGTGGGACCATTATCAGTGTTTTATTAATATGAATGTATTGCAGGTGTAATGCATCTGGTATGAATAAAGAATAACAATTACAATAATATTGGGAAGCTTCATAAATAAAAAAAAACATTTAATTCAATTGCTCAAGTGGGGGGTAATTTAATCCTTTTACTGCCAGTAGGCCGTAAGGCAGTATCTATCAATTCTCACTGGTTGTGTGAAAATGCCACGAGCCAATCTATCAGGCCACTTTTTTTACTTTGAGTAATGCGCCTAAATGACAAAATAGAAAATAAAAAATAACAAGGGGTACAATAGAGAGTTAATCCCTAAAATATCGTCAACATGACAAATACGAACTTCAATAATTAAGATTAAGTACTTCAATGAATGTGAAAAAAAGATTTTGTCCTAACTTCATGGCATGGCCTTGGCAGTTCTCACTGAGTCTACCTTCAAGGGGCTGGCAGCAAAAGGGTTAAATGTTCATATCTTCATGTGGAACTATTCCTTCTCTTAAGTAGTTTTAGTTATTGGATGTTGGTGCATAGTTCATTTATTTCACAGACCAGAGCCATTTTGAACTCTCTCAAATTCTGTTAACGGCATTTTAATGGCACGGTTAATGTTCACTTGTTTATATGGAAATATTCTCGTCTAAGTAGATGTAGTAATTTGATGTTTGGTATTTACTCTTGTGGTTGAGGTTGTATCGAGCCATAGAAATTCTGATAATACAAGATACACTATTCATACTTGAGCTAAACTTGAACCTCTAACCTTTGGTAGGTGAGCATGTTATCCAACTAGATACCTCTGCTCTTACTAAGTTGGCATATGTGTCACCTATTCTTATGGAAAATTTCCCCATATAAACTCTCATGTAGTTACTTGGCTGAAACATACTTATTGAATGAATTGGTATACAAAATGAGATTTTTTGCTGTTCAATTTTCTCGGTGAGGTATATAACCTTGGAAGAGATTCTGAAATGCTTTTAATTCTTTTTAAGGAGAACACATTGTAACAAGGGTCATGGTGACCATCCCTTGTATGTGAATGTGAACATGATGAGTGGTGCTATTCTCACTTCTTGGATCGATTCTCTTCAGGCAGCCTTTGCTGGTGTTCAGGTTGGTGTTTCAGTCATTTATGTTCACTCATTGTTGATGTGCATTCAACTGGGAATGTTGAAGGCAAATGCCATTCAGAGGGTAGTTGATTGTAGTCAAAAGCCTGTTATTTTAGCCCTTTGCCCATTCTTCATTCATTCTGAACACTTTATAGCCATACCATATGAAATAATTAACTTGTAAATATAAATAGCTAGACTAAAACATGAAATTACTCTAGCAAAAAATAACTAAGGTCTTCAACTTATTCAAGTTTTCTCAGAACAATAAATAAAAATTACATTTAGAAGATAGTTATTTAGAGCAGAAAATTGCAGTGTACTGATGGGAAATTCACAGGAAACAAACATTCTGGGGGGACAACGAGACAGTCCTGAGGGTAATTCTGTAACTTTTGTTGACAATCAATAAGTGGCAAATTAGAGACTCATAATAAATCTTCTTCTAAATGTACACATATGCATGCACATTTATAGGTGGTTGTTACACTGTCGAGCCATTTTCATGTAGCTGCAGCTGAAGGGATTCCAGGAGGAAGGGAACCCAAGTGCATTCCCCTTCTTTCTCCAGGCTGGGATGCACTTGATGTATTCTAGCAGTGAGCCTTTCACTCTATCGAGCACACACATGATGAAAACAATTACTTTCACAGAGTACCCGGGGTAAATTAGACTCACAAGGAGAGATTGAAAACGTTGACTCACAGATGTCAATGCCAATTTTTGGACAACAGTTGGAAATAGTGCTGTTGGACTAGTGGTTAGCATCTTTGACTCTCAACATTATTGCCCGGGTTCAAGTCCTCGTGTGCCAAATTTTTTTCAATGTCAATTGCCTTTCATTTGTTAAATGCTTAACATACTTT
>LYUA01006072.1:3787-26357 GCA_002093875.1 Calopteryx splendens | reverse complement strand
ATAGCATATGGCAAATGCATACATATAACAATGCATACCCCCAAAATGTTTAAAAAATTAATGTGTACAATAAATCTTTATTAATGGTTTCTTTCATTGATATCTTGATATCTATGTGTAAACTGTCCATTGTGATGCCAGCGTAATCCTGAAAGCCAAAGCAATTAGCTAATATGTTTTCAAATACTCATCTAAGGTCTGGCTTCCACTTGTAGTTGGTATTTTTTTAGTTGATTGCTTTTTTTGGAAAAACAAGATGATAAATTTCGTGATGTGTCCAAGAAGAGAATGACTGAGCAATTCACGTGGTGGACACTTCCGTCCTCTGCAACCATCACATGGGAAACCAGAACCTCCAATTGTGGGATCCAATCTCCCAAATGGTCTTTGCAAGCAGTGCCTACACCTAACAGATCTCACCTACATGTGCAGACATTTCATCACAATGCAATAGCTGATGAGGTAAAAATAATTATCATTGGCAATACATCAAACATATCTACTGATCCAGGGGAAGTAGAACAGCAAATTGTGATTTAAGGGATTTTTTTTTGTGTTTTGGTGGGTTAGCAAACTCAAAGAAGGGCTCGGAAACCTATTATCTATCTGACCGAAGGATATCCAAATTGACAACTTTTATTTTCTAAAAGTTTACCTGAATCATCCTCTAGAGTTAACTATGAATGACTCTGAATTGGCTCACCCACAGTATAAAATCCTAAAATAAAATATTGTGTTTAAGTAATAAGTTCTTCTCTCATATGATTGCAAAACTGGACAATCTGTTAACGTAAACATTAACTGGATATTGTTGAAATTTTTTTATCCTGGATATGTTATTGACAGCTCCCAGTGTTGAAAAAAACCATCAGAATGATTGAATGGTTATCTATGATAAAGAAAATTAAGATTCTAATAAATTAACATTTGCCATACAACACTTTATTCCTGAATTAGCATTTGAAAGTTTATTTATTTGAATTCATTTAAAAACTCCCAATGACTTTCCAGAATATTCCATCCTAATTGAGTAGTTGCCCTGATTCCTTGATATGATTCCCTATACGCTTGCCTAACGTTGTACACTGTATCTTGGGCAAATAAACAAATAACTGAAAACTTGAAACTGAACCCATGGAGAGGGGGTGGAAGTCCAACGGTGCACACATGCACCGCCGCCAGGGCCACTTTTATCAACTAGAGTGAGTTCCACGCAAGGGTGTGTGCGCACTCCCCCCCTCACCTGCAGGAGGTGTGCAGCCTGAGCGATTCGGGACAAGTGACAGTCGGCAGCCAGCTCCAGCCCCTGCCTCTCGGCCCACGCCTCCACCCTCGCCAGCCGAGCGCCCAGCCGCAGCCCCCACTCACGGCTGCAGTACGATGGTGCTCTCGGCGCATGGTGCACGTGGTGTGGGTGGTGGTGGTGGGAATGGTGCATCGCGTTGTTGCCACCGGATGCCACGGCAGAGGCGACCACGCGGTTGAACGCCCACACATTCACGTAGTGGAACAGCTGCGAGAACAGCTGAATTGTCAGCGCGGCATTCACCCGACACCGGCGCAACAGTGCCATCGCCGATGCCAGGACCTGCAACACCTGTGCAAACGAGTGAGAACGTGGGAGTTTTTTATTTATTGGTGACCACCACAAACTTAATGGCTCTCAGGTGGTAAAAACCTCTCGTAACCTTGACAACAGACATCAAAGTGGAAGTGCTTTCTCAGCACATAATTATTTTGTGATTGGTATTAATTACATTAAATTTACATAACGTTGACGTGATAACCCTGACTGCCCCAAAGCAAACGACGAGTGAGTAAACATACCCCGAGCGGGGAGCTTCGAATTCCAGAAAACCTCCCAATAGGCCTCCTCTGATGGCATTGCAAACTTCTCCAGCTTCTTTGAAAATGTTACGCTTTTTTTGAACACTGCTTCCCAAAGAGATCAAAGAATGGCAAGCTGGCTAAAAAATGGTTTACTCCAGAGTTGTCTTATCTAAGGTCAGAAATTCGAAATACAATGGCACTGACAATGTTGCTGATAAAACTGCTTGGCTCAATCTTAAGGAAGAGTACAATAATAAAATAAACACGTCTAAAAATAATGCAAATTGCAATTTCATAGAAGATACTGACAACCCATCCAAGGCAGCTTGGAAGGGCATGAATAGGGTAGCTGGGGTCCCTAACCCAAGTCCTGAACTACCCTTTTCCCACAATAACCTAATTAGTTATTTCATTTACTCAATCAATGACTTCACCTCAGAGTTGAATCAATCGCCAGTATCTATGTCTCAATCATTAAACTATTTTCCCGTTACTTCTCCCATTTTCAAATGGAAATGGATTAATGACATTAAAATCATTTAAAAAATCTCAAACAATCCTATTGCTGTGAAACTAATGGATTGTCCACAAAATTATTCAAAGATCTTGGTTGGTCTCTTGAAGTAGCCCTTGCTATAATATGCAATTCTTGTTTTAAGTCTGGTAGTTTCCCTGACCCCTTAAATATATCAATAACTATCCCTGTTCGTAAAAAAAGGTGATAGAAACTTACCTTCCAATTATCACCCCATTTCTATCCTAACCGTCTTTAGTAAAATACTTGAGAAAGTTATCATGAGCCAATTCTACCATCACTTTCAAAATAATAATTTGCTAACACTCTCTCGGTTTGGTTTTCGTAAAGGTGAACCTACCTCTTCTGCTGTCAAGAATGTAGTTGACATAATATTTAATGTTTTTGAAGAAAACTCATCCATTGCATTAATTGCCTGCAATCTTTCCAATGCTTATGACTGAGTGTCCGAACCAATCCTCCTGCAAAAACTGCATCATTATGGAGTCCATGGCATCGAATTAGTTTCTCTTGAATCCTACCTCACTAATCATTTTCAATATTTTAACATTAATCGTAATATCTTTGCTGCATAGAATTAGTCATGGAGTACCTCAAGGATCTGAACTTGGGCCTCTCCTATTTTTGATCATGATAAATGCTCTCCCATACAATGTTCCACGTGAATATTTCCTCTATGCAGACGACACAACCAAATAAAGTTGAAGGTTTTTTACACTATTCATTGATCATAATACTACATTTTTATAACCTCTCATTATCTGAATGTATTCATTATTGATTTAGGAACCAAACTTTTTTCTTTGAAATCACAAAATTAACCTTTGCTCATGATCTTTTCTTAAACTTGACTCAAATCTACACATTTGGGTTAATAATATATACATATTTAGCAAGACAAATTAAGTTAAAAAGTGCATGATGACTTTTATTGCCTTAAGATATTCACAAGAGGCAAGTTGTCCAATCATAAAACTCACGAGTGATATCCACTCACATCATACAAAAGACTTAATCTGGACATGCCAGCCTGCAGATTACAAAAATCATAGGATAGCCACAATGTGTTGACAAAAAATTTTGCAACAAATTGAATAAAAATCTCCAAAATACGTCCATGCCAAAATGTACAGCAACTCTCTACACATGGCTTCTTTAAAATTCTGTTTTCTCACTGTTCTAACATAAATTCCTTGCACCTGTTTATTGATTTCCATTATAAAACTTATTTATGTATGTTTTATGCACATATTAACTGATGAGATCCCAAGCTGTACAGGCCTCTTTTGACCAATAAAAGATCATCTTTATTTTACATGACCTACGACCTTATTCTTGAACATACATCCATAACTAAAAATTACATAAAAATCAATAGACTTACTGAACCAGCTGATTCCTCTTCATTTCTTTCATCGTCACGATCAGCAAGGAAGTTGGGCATCACTGACCCAAGGTCAGCTTGAAGACATGAAACAAGATTCCTGGAAGAATATTAAAAGACTAAATAACAAGTAGATATTTTTTTTCATAAAATCCTGTTAAATGAAGTACTGCTCTCACAGTACCATGGTTTTAAGGCTAATACTACGCCACTCACTCGATGAATTGTGAATAAGACCCACTGACCTGAAAGCAATCTGCACAGCTTCGGCGAGTATGTCTTGCGCATCGAGGGAGAAGGCAGAAATATGTCGGTCGGACTTGAGGAAGTGGAGGAGCTCAGAGGCATTGGCCATCCAAAACGCAAGGGATTCTGCGTCCCCATACCTCTCCTGATCCACAAGGAAACAAAAAAAAACGTTTTAAACACCATTAGGTAAACATTCTCAATGGCATAAATTAATTCACACTCAAAACAAATGACTCCTCCAACTGCGCTCTGCCTCAATCGCCCATTTGTTCCACATGTTTCCTTTCCCCTCCCGAGCACGATTTCCCCGTCCCATCCCATGAAGGGGGTCAGGGGTCGAGGGGTCGGGGCCCGTGCTCACCTGCACCACCGTCCGAATGGTGGCCGCCACCCTGGCGAGGAGGGCCGTGAGGCGGTGGGCCCTTTCCGTGGGCGTCAGCTCGGGCCGATAGTGGGTCGACGCACGGAAGCGTGCCGCCAGGTAGAGGGCATAGGTGGGGGCCAGCCGGAAGTGGGGCGGGGCGGCCTGGGGGTCGAGCGAGGTCACCAGGGCGTCCAGGAGCGTGTCCGTTGCCTCCTCACGGAACTCGAGGGCTGCCGGCAGAATGGGGTCGCTGGCAACGGTCGACGGTGGCCTCGGCTGTGAGGGCGCTACCGGGTATCGCTCGTAGTTTGCAGATGACCTGCACGTGAGAACACCAGAGGGTCAAGGAAATGCAGCCTAAAGGACCCCTTTGGGGGGGGGGGATCAACGTCAACGTGGGGACGATACTTCCCAGGTCATTCTCCCACCACTTTCCCATTATAATTACATGGGGTGATGATAGAGCCCTGAGTACTTAGGAGAAAGGTATGAATTATTAATATATGTTCAAATGCATATTATTGCATGCACAGGGTCTTTGTATTATTGAAAGATTGATTCTTTCCCTCCATGGCACGAATTCCCTCTGAACGAAACCTCATTCCTCAAGAGAATTTATTCAAATCTTCACTTGATAGTTAATGCCATAACTGCTTCTTGTCATCCAAACATTACCAGTATCAATTAAACAGCCAACAACAGGACACATTGTTAATCAATGAGGAATTTGAGTTTTGGGAAAACTTTGCTTAAATTATATCTAGCATTCTGAAAATATCACTTAAAATAGTGCTAAGGAATGAACACATTCTGAGCATGGAAGTCTCATCAAGAAGACATTCACACATTGGAACTCAAATGGCTGCCTGTGACTTTTGTCTCAAGGTCACTCACCATCAGTGTGATTCACTAATCCAAAATGCCATTTCTCCCATGCCCAACCCTTGCATTAATTAGTGTTCATCAGAGAGGAATATTGACAAAAATGGCAAAGGGGAACGTAAATATTGGGTTACAAGATGAACAATGGATAATATGAGTTCACGCCTGAGACAAATGATTGGAATTTTAATAAACTTAGAACACAAATTATATTAAATTAGTCAAAATTTTATCAAATGATTAATAAGAAAAACCATTTTGCTTAATCCCGATTTGAACAATGCCAGTAAGGTAGCTCCGTGATTCCCAGACTTTCTTCACTGCAAGTTCCTGTCCTTCGAGGTAACATTTTCAAGTGGTGTGATGGTTATTAACTGAATCTAAATATCCAAAAGTTATATATCGTTCAATTTGGTTGCACAGTAATATATTTGAACGGATATTAACTAAAATTAATAAGAAGTCTACTGAGAATGTTCATTTCGAGAAATTTCTTGGTACTTACTTGAATATCAACTTGTCATGGGACATTGAGGTTATAGCCAACAAACTAAGCTCCATAAGATGATCTCCTAGACCACCTCAGGAACGCAGTGGACATAAATATCCTACTAACTTTACATTATGGTGGATTCTATTCAACTATAACATAATTTTTTGGGTCTCATCATCGCATGCTTCAAATATCTTAGCAAAACATTCAATCCACATTATGACACGAATGCCTCATGATCTCCTTCCAACCCCATTTAAAAAAACGCTATCCATCCTCCCATCTTCACGTGCAAATTTAAAATCAATTTTACTATTTGTGCAACATAATAACAATTTGTTTACTGCAAATTCTGATCTTCATAGATACAAAACAAGGAAAATGAAAAGTCTTCATTACAATTCTGTAAGCACTGACCGGGCAAAGCCGAACCCACAAGAAATGGGACTTGGGGTATATCGCAAACTTCCTCAAAATTTAAAAGCCATCGAATCAAATAGTCATTTAAAAAAATGGTGAACAATGGTGAGCATTCTGTTAACAAATATCTATTTGATGCAACAAAGAGAGAGAGAGAACAGGATTGTCAAACCTCAAGCATTTCCCAGGATACACAATATTTTCCCTTCTATTTCCCACAATATTACATATTTATCAAGTCCTAGAAAATTTTTCCTGTAATTTTTTCATAATCATCAACAATGTACATCAATTCTAGGATTGATTGAAGTAAAAAGTGTATCCAAAGCCAATAAGAAATGAAAATCTCAATTATTGTACACCAGTTGACCATCTCCAGTGACAATTTGTGTCAAAAACAACTTCATCTGGGAAGACAAACATGCATGCCTATAGAGGAGCAGGAGGATGCAGAATAAGGCGCTCCCACACAGACACACATCCAAGGTGCCCAAGTGTTTTTGACGCACGAGTCTCACCAAGCATAGTAGTAGTTTTATTTCCTTAAGCTACATCAAATTGCAAGATGGAAATCATCAGATGAGGCATTTCAAATACCATTACAAAACAGTGTGAAATACAGTAGGTGCACACAAAAGACTAATGTGGGTTCAGCTCCGCACTACATTCCATTCTCACAATATGTACATACAACAAGAAGAAATTCACACATGCTATATTATATTTGTGTCGCCCATCACCCACAATTATGCACATTGAGAGTCAATTGTCATGCATTTGTGTAAGTCAGTTGTTTTCTATCTTTTGGTGAAGTCAGTCATGCGGGATGGATATGTGGAATCAATTGCATAAATTAAAGTACCCATGTGTGTATGACATTGTTGGACTTATTCCTACCGCCCTCTGCTACAAAAATAACAATAGCGAACAAAATATCAAAAATAGAGACCTTGGATTCATTTCTTATGAATTCAACGGTTTCAAGGCTCAACTATTTTAAAATCTCATTTTCATGAAATAATTTCTCATTGAAAAACAACATTACTATTGTAGCACAGCCAACAGATAAAAAATCTTAACTTTTCAATTCTAGGATTGCTGTGATGCACTGCAGAGCCATTTGCTCAGTGGCACAATCTGGGGGTGGTGGTGCTCCACACCCCTAAGGCAGCACCACTTACTTTCGGGGGTGGAGGGGGGAGGTGCACAAAATGGCCTCTCCACCACTCAATGCTCACATCAACCCTCTTCATTCATTCATTCATGAAGGAAGGAAGTGTTTCCGTTCACCCTTCATTTTATAACCACCATCACTATCATATATTCTTACAACGCATATCCATATACATGCCATTCATTTAATTTTGCCAGAAAAAACACTGCTACCAAAAGCATGGTGAAATTGAAGCTTATATATAAAAAAAATACTTGTTTCATAACTAGATTCTAATGCATATGCATACAGCACGGTAAATTCAGTTATAGTTATATTTTCTATACTATACGCCATTCTCACAATGAATATTTAAGTAAATTTCTACAAAAGAAAATATTTTCCAAATTTCCACAACCCTAGGATACAGATACTCATTTCCTTTGACCCAATGTACCAACTCCCACTCAGGGTCACCACCCCCAGGGTGACCCTTAGAGGTCCCTGTCTGGTTGGGTCTGGGTGCTGCCACTAGTCAATGGGAATTCACTTTTGAAGGTGGGGATTTACGTCAAGTATTGTCAATGTTCAAATCCACATATCAAGTTAAATGATTTCTCATTGTAAATCATCACTCAGCATCCAAATATTAACTAACACCTGAAAATTACTTAACATACTGTACTGCTATGGTAAAACCTGCAGTATAACTGTTCAACAAAATGGATTTTAATTGAGCTATTCAAATTAGTAGTATTCCATTGAATGTCTGACTTAGTTCCGCAAAGAAAATTCATATACATAACTACAAGTTCTAAGTTTAGTTCATCTCCCAGGGACACTTTAAATTTGCAGTAGGATATTTGGCTTTAACATTAAAAAAAATATTAATGTTATTCTAATGATTAAGATAGACATGTCCTAAAATTCCAGAACAAAATACAGTGCATCAAGTGAATCAAAATATAGAAGTTAACATAATGAGAGTAATAGGTCTTCAATTTTCAACTGTGATAGCTGCATCTTGATCTTGCAAATTAAACAAAATTTTATGATTCCCAGAGTGCACTGTATTCATAACTCTGAATTCATCTAATTCTGAAGGAGATAATGAAACCTAATAGATACACAAAGCATCAAGTTATCAACGCATGCCAATGCAAAAAAGCAAGGAAATGAGGAAAAAGGAGCTATGATCTATGATGGGATGAGAAGTCCTAATTTCAATTGCTCAGGCAAGAAGCACATGCAACTGCGGAGAATGACCACTCAAGCATAAACTACAACAGGAAATGGAAACTGGGGGCACAAGTTATCCAGGCACACAATAAAAGCTACCAAATGCACGATGAAATTTGGATATAGCAGAGAGGGCACCACTAGTAGGGGGGGAGCAGAGTGTTGACACCACTCCCTCCCCTTCCGTCCTTCCGCCCACCCTCGCCAACTCACCCACAGTTGCCCCCCATCATGCCACGACTCCGCTGTCACATGCATTGTCTGAGACAAAAGATAAGCGTGTAAATCAGTAACGTGCAAGAGGCTTTCCCAGAAGAGAATTCCCACTCTGTCTGCATCACTGACTGTTTGCAGGGTACCCAAGAACTGAATGTGTACCAGCCAAAATGAGACACAGAAATCAAATGCAGCCGAGTAAATCAAAAAACTAATCCCAAACTAGAGAAGCTGTACTCATTACATGCTGTTTTAATGTTAGCACAAAAACAAGTTTAGAGAAAATTATCTTCTTCCACTTTCAATGAAAAACCATGAAAACGATGAGAGTAATGAGAAATTGTTTTGTGGAGTGATAAAGAAAAGATGCCTTGATTGCTAAACATGAGATTGATCTTCTTGCATTGAATAAGCACTGCTGGCTGAGAGCCACAGAAATTATGAACACGTGCTGTTTTCCACATGATGATTTAAATTAATCACAAAGAGTTCAATAATAATAACATGTTATGCATGACTTTGTTCAACATAAAATAATGTGCTCTATGTAGTCAAATAAAAATTTGTTTATCATAAATTTTAGAAATGTGTTTTGAATTGTAGTCTTCAGAATGGCAAAATCCATTTTCTAGACTGATTCTTTAGCACAAGATTTTAATAAGAATTTAGAACAAATAAGAATGATGAAATACAGGCATCATATATAAGATGCCAAATGACTTTACTGATGGGAGCATAGCCATTAATTTATGTTGTGAACATAATATAAAATACACCCACTGTAATTTCCTCCAGGTAATAACAGAGGCAAACACTATGTTTATGAGTCACAAAATCAAGTCTTGGTTTAGAATTTCATTTTTGACATTTCAACTAATCCATGTTTTAAAAACATCCAACATCCTGTGACTATGAAAAGAGACGTTTAGACGATTCTGATGGTATTAATTACAACTATAGAAAATTTGAAATTAAGAACTTGATTCTATAAATACACTAGGAAATTATTTTTACACCTTTTTTAACATCTCTAGGCCAAACGCATTTCAAAATAAGGTATCAACTGGCTGAATAATGCATATAAAAATATCTAATGCATATTTGTCACCATGTATAATATGGACGCTAACTTTTGGAAAAAAATCACAGAAGGAAATGTGTTTTATGCAAATGCATTATGCAAATGGTATTACTAGAGATGGAGTGCAAGTGAGCATAGGTGATGAGGTACGAATGGTGTAGTAGTATGCACCGCCTCCTCCCCCTTCCCATTTGGATATCCTCCGTGTTTTGGAGCCCTTCCCTCAATAAGTGGTGGTGAGTGGTGGCTGGTGGTGTTTCATTGCAGTGCCAGTGGAGGAACCAAATGGGGGAACACCCTGAATGAATGACACGGGCTTAAAAATGCCGATTCATCCGGGAATATATGAACACATCAACTGCCAAAGAGAGCTCCAAATCTGAAAAACTTTGCTTAGTTACAGAAATAAATTTACTAGCAATCGCAGCAAAATCTCTTTGAAATTTCTCAGTTTTGATCTAGACCGACATTACTGAGTGATTTAAGTTTGCTTATACAAAAATCCATCTAGCATCTGGAAATTTTTGACAATATTATACAAGAATATGTAATTTAATGGGTGAAATTGCATCGTCCAGTCTCTATAGATAGGAGTAGGAACAGGGGAAGGGTCAATTGAGCATTTTTGAGTTTTTGCATCACTGATTCATCCTTGTTTGATTGCCTAAACGGTGGGTGGCATTCCCTATGCCTCATTAGCAAACGACCAGCAAATGTTTAGTTTAAATATATTCATGAATGGAGGAGTGTTGCAAAAAATGCACAGCTTGTTTCTATTAAAAACTTAGGCCAACTGACATTTTGGATCAATCATATTTTCGAAGAATTTTACTACTTTGGCTCAATATTTCAAACATTAAATCAATTCTCACTTTTGGAATGCTTATGAACAATATCCCTGACCATTCTATTCTCGACCAAGGCCTGTTCCACGTAGTGTCTTACCCCTTCACCGCTGCCTTTTCTATGGCAGAACAGTAATTCTAAGACCACATCATTTAGCTAAATATAAGTTTCATTAAAAACAAAATAAATTTTAAAGAGACAATGGGAATTTGTTGATAAGCAAACGTTTCCTTTGCAGGCAGGTCCTCCGTCCCCTCACATGGCCCATACCTGTTTCCTTCTCGACTGCCCACAGACCTCTGGGACCTGGAATCAGGGTCCTGCTGCTGCTGCTGGAGTTTCGACGAGGACGTTGAAGAAACTGTCTCCACGTGACCGTCAACGTCAAAGGTCGTTTCAAAATTCCCCTGACTCCCAGACACTCCGAGTCCATGCAAAGACTCATCCTTGCTCGATTGCCTGCACGGCGCAATGGATGGCAATTGCATCCGAGCATCCAGACCACGCGAAACCACATTTAACACAAGAGAAGCACAAGAGAATGAAACATTGAAGGGTGGGAGGGGGGGTGCAAAGCAAACACACAAAACAAAAAACACAGCAGCACGTTTGGTGGGGTGAAACAATACATTTCCGTGGGTGGAGTGTAAATTATTTTCTAGACTACATCAAAGGAGAGAGAGTGGAAAAAACCTGTGACCAACTTAAATTACAAGTCCTCTGTGCAAATATTTATCAAGAGTTATGACATAAGCAACTAAAATTAGGAATTACCTAAAATATCAAGATTCACTAATTCAGGGAGGGGGCAATAAACTGAGGCTGAACCACAAGTTCACTTTGATTGAATTGAGAGTATGACATTAATAAATACACATGTAATTAATTGATTAAATGTTGTAAAAAAACAAATTCTAACATTAGATAATGATTGATTTCTGCAGGGGTAAAATGCAAGAAAACTGAAGCAGTAACTTTTGTTTCCATGAACTATTAAAACTCTGGAATTAAGACTATTGGAGTAGGTATGCCACTCTGCAATAAATGTACACTAGTGTTTATGGTTCCAATATAGGTTCTTTCAGAATTTCTCTCCTCCAACCACTACCAATAGTAATCAACAGGGAGGTTAGAAAGGGTTTTTAATCCTCTTTCTCAATGGCAATCCTAACCTCCAAATAAAAGCTGCATTAGGCAATTTTATTTTCTCAAATGATGGCTTTACTATGTGAAGGCAATCTGTTATCACTATCAGTTGGATTAAGGATCTAAGTTAGGAATGATTCTTTTGGTTAAATTTTCATTGTAAGTTAATTTGGCATTGGAAAAATCTAAAACTTTTCCAATAATTAATTTTTACGTGCACGGTGGAAACCACAATTTTAAATTCTTTTCATTTACCCATAATTTCACTTCTGAAAGTCTACTAAACTAGCCTAAGACCTAAAGCTCTTTTCCTTTCAAGTGCAACTGGAAAATAAGGGGGTCATCTTACATAATTATCGATCCATGTCAAAGGTACATGCCTCTCCACTTTGAAACATTCATTTGCACAACATAAATGAAAAAGTAGAAATAAAAACAACCACATTGAAGCTTCTTCTATGCGTAATATGCCATAATTATTCTAAAGTTTTTCATAAAAACCACAGCAATCAACCTGAAGGTCGGTTTGGTTTCCGTGGTTTTTAAGAAAACTTAAAATTATAGAGTGGGCTAAACAGAGGAACTGCCCACAAAAATAAGACTTTGCAGCAGGCTTCACAGTAGTCTTTATATATAATAACGTATGGATTGTCAAAGGCTAATAATTATCCATACTTACTCCTAAAGAGCAATGCTCTTTTGAATCCCGCCCAACCCCATTTCAAGGGAAGAGGCTCAAGAGGAAAAATATTATTTTTGTCAAAAAATTAATTTTACTGCCCCTGAGCCTGCCTCTTTTTGTCATAACCTGGAAGTACATTCTGCAGTTAAAATTCTGTGCCCAAGTTAAGCGTTTACGCACGTGCATATTTCTTATGATTTTACTGGGTTACGTGTTAACATCATCACTATGCACGGCCTCTATTATTATCCACCTTTTTATCATGGCATCATACAGTTGTTGCAATCACATCATCCACCAATGCAATGCAGGCATTTGAGAGACATGATATCCAACTTAAATTTTTGGAGAACTACAATTTCATTCATCCTGTGATTACTCGAGTATTACGTAAATTCGTTGGCGTATCAACAAATATAAGCAGAATGCCATCCCTACCTGATAAATGTCCAATAGCAGCCATTTTGTCATCTGCTCTCGGCACAGTAGCTGCGGACTCGCGAACAACAATTTTTTTGAGTTTTGGGAACACAGAGTGCTGATGCAGAGTTGAATACCTAACAGAACTACAATGTGTTGTCTTACGTACGATCTATGCACCGTAAATGTTTAGTTGAGTGGTGATTTTGATCTAGCCTTTCTCCAAATAATCGCTGTATGCTCAGAGTTTGTTAAATGATTGAACACTAAATAATTTGAAATTTAGGAATATTTTACAGATGCACCAATTAGTGCCGATATTTTTTCTGATGCGAGATTTTGGAGAAACCAGCAATATGAACAGGGGGGAAAATTTGTGATGGAAACAATAGCAATTTGAGGGAAAAAAGGTGTGCAGCTCACTCAAGTAAATACGGTAATAGCTGAAATATTTTAAAATTCAAGACATTTTTGAACTAATGCATAATAGAGGATACAAGTTATGTTTTAGTAAGAATATGGAGCATGCAACAAGCTCCTATACAGTACTTATACTTTTGCAATTTTCACACAAGGGTGCCTGCAGGCTGCTGCACCAATATCTCTGGTGTCAAAAACCATAATTAACTATGCAGTTGAAAACCCCCAGGGGGCAGGGGTGCAGAAACTCAGTCAGGGAAAAACACACCAGGCGGCCAAAACCACAGCTACCCAATCATTGCCATCTTTCTGACTACACATATGCACTAATATTTCAATAAATTAGATGTCAGAGCACTCTTATTTTTTTACTTATTATCACAGATTGTAATTCAAAATTATATTTTTCTCTTGTGGAGTTCTAAAAATAAAGGGGTTGTCTTAGAATCTGATTTAAGAAAATATGGTGGGTGATATTATCTATGCTATTTATATTATTTACTTTTAAATATGACAATTTTTGGGTTTCCCAGAAATTCTCAAAGTTACAAAAAAGATTACAAATCATGTACATCACAAAATATCAGAAATGGTGATAGAATTGCAAGGTGAGAGGGGGGAAGGGGAGTGGTGGGAGGGGAGGGTGATTGCAAAAGCTCTCTCTTCTTAAAAGGTGCTCTTCATTGTGCGCCATTTGAGTGTTATTTCAACTAGCAAAAGATGGCACAGAAAAAAGTTAAATTGAGGAGCATTTCCATTTCCATCTCACCATTTTTCCACCGGTATTCAAGAATGTCAACAAAAGTCAACAAATTGAAATTAAAATAGAGGCCAGAACTATCAAGCCACTTAAACATTCAGAGGAGTACCACTAGCTATGAAAGCATCCAAAAGTATTTTCAACACTTTGTGGATGCAAACATTGATTCCTACAGATCTTCCGAAGATGGTACCAAATATTATTAGGAATGAGAGAATACCAACAAAAATCGATCATTTGAATTTTAACAAACATGCACACTAGTATCAGATCCAACCAACTGAAACGGATTATCAACGAAGACCTTTAAATGGAAATATGTGACATTTAAACAGGAAATGTCCAACTTTGAATCATGAGGTCACCTTCACAGATCGGAAAATTCACAAGAGGCAGTC
The DNA here is from genome assembly GCA_002093875.1 of Calopteryx splendens. NCBI lineage: Eukaryota > Metazoa > Arthropoda > Insecta > Odonata > Calopterygidae > Calopteryx > Calopteryx splendens. Next base: position 11,839 of record LYUA01006072.1, on the reverse strand, counting down.
CTTCCTATTTGACGAGTGGTGACCTGAGATCAGCAGCTATGCCTGTCATCTGGATTAACTCCAACCTTGCCCCCCCACCCCCCCTTTCCACTTTTATACGCGTTTGAAACTCACAAGGCTTAATGTTAAACATGAAAATCTGGAAGGTGTGAAGCAGCCTTATGTGAAAAATATTATTCCTACTTATCTGAAACAATTGCTTGAGTCAAGGGAAATATATTACAGATTCAGGTGTAAAGGCGGTGGAAACATTCCATGATAGTAAGAAATGGAAATTCTAGCAGTTTTCCAATTAATAAAAATCATTGGAAAATTGCTGGTGTTTTCATTTCTTACCATCAACGAAAGTATTTTGAGAGTTGAAGAGTTAGAAGGCCAAATTAAATGCTCTCATGGAATTGATAATTCATACCATCCATTGATCCAAATCAATGTTGTTACACCTTCTGAAAAGTGTATATTAGAGTAAAATATTGTGTCAGGGGCACTTACCACTTCATAACTCATTTCTATGAAAAGTCATTTCCTGAGCACTGACCCTTACCAATAAGAGCTATTTATCTCATAAGAAAATTTTCACATGAAAATTTGAAAGTCTTGATGATGTTTTACTTTGAAGTAGGAACTTCAAAGTCAGTGTAAGATAGAATAGTTGGAAAAAACATCATGTTTATTGAATAACTAATAAATTAGATTTATATATGTATTATTAAGAAGCTGAAATGTTTAGAATATTATGAGCAATACACACATGGTATCAATAAAATATGACATTCTGACTATAGATATAATGCTTATCATTATAAAAGGTTATGAGGGTGATCATAATTTTCCCAACATATTTTAAATTCTTTGAAGATTGAATACCCTTGGGTTTAACTACAACTGTCCAACTCTAGAATATGGACCCCTCACAGTCTACATGCTGCAGAAGCCTTAGCTCTAACTTCATATTTTAAATTCATAGATGGTATGCTATACACATAATTGTGCAGTGATGAAAGAACAGTGCATAGCATGCATTTCCTAGGTACTTCCAAACCCAAAAACTGTTTACAGCAAAGACACTGGCATGATCATGTCCCTGATACATAACATCCCTCTGGGTGTAGGGCAACCTCTAAGAAGCAACATTTGTATGGTACATTTATTCACTTATACACACAAGATTAACATCCACCTGTCCAAAATAGCATGTGTAGACCAAATATGCAATACGCACCAAATGACTTGTATTTATAAGAAGAACATCAAGAATAATACCAATATATACACCCAGTCGTGAGGCTTAAATTTAATGGGCCATTCATGAGAATTCCCCTTTTGTGAAATGGTGGTCTTACACACTGAGTGACATAAAATTCAATTTTGGGTCTCACCACAACTTCTTCCACATCGTGACACTCTTCAGGAGTGGTGGATATTTCACCACCATAGCATACAAAACATATCAAGCTAATTAGAGGAGCATGTGTGGATATTTGAGCACAGCATCAGCATATGGATACTGATTATTTGTCCTAATATGGGTTTATTCATGAAAAAACTGAACAGTAATCCATAAAACTCAACTCTCCAATATACAAAATTTTAAAAATATTAATCATTTCACTAGAGATTTTTCCCAATAAAAAATAAAAAAGTCAAACAAATGATAAAACCTAATAGTTAACCTCTCACTAAATTAGCCTTGATACTAACCGGACCATTTGGAAGAACACATGCATTTGACCTTTTAAAAATTAGAATTAAAACAAGAACATGAATGGCCACACTAATTCAACAGCATGAAACCCTGAGAAATATTTGGCACATCCAAGGAATGTGAGCCCACCTGTCCGAGTACTCATGGCCCTGCCGGGAAGAATCGTTTCTCTGTCGAGACATCCGCTCCTCAAACAAAGGGTCCAGGAAACGAAAATTGTGGATTCTTCCAAACTTAACAACAGCACCATTCTGAAAGGTGAAGGAAACACACATTTTCAATATGACTGAATGAAACTTAATTCCAAATTTACTGCAGACATTACAGTAGGATGCACATCCAAATTAGATATAGTTGACAAAAATTGCAAGAAAATTATTTTATGGTCAGAAAAAACCATTGGACCAGAAAACCAAGCATAAAATATCATGTATATGTGTACTTATGCAAACTTGTCAAGATTTATGCATAGGCCTAGTCCAGTAATGTTTACCAATGTGTACCCTTATTTGTCAAAGCTCCTGCAAAAGCATTAGAGAGCGACCTCACAGCACATCTTAATTCTTTGGCTTGCATATCAGAGGGTAGAGGGTGTGCAAATGTTTTAGCAAGAGGTAAAACTAAAACTAAGAATTTATAAGTGAAACCTCATTGTTTCTAACATCATCTTATTACTTTCAAGCACCTAAATAAGATTTTCTTTATTTTTACTTTCGTTTTGCAAAACTGGCTAATGAATCTTTTAATAAGATTGAACTTTTATATTAGAAACTTAAAATTGGAAGAACTCCTGATTTAAGACTGTGTGGATTTTTCTAGGTTCTACATTGGCATTGTGGCTGTCAATTTCCACCTGCTGCCATGGTTTCACTCCAATCCTTTGATTGAGGCAGTCATTTCATGCAATTTCCATTCAATATGGTCTTCATTCATCAGTGTGATCAACTGATGGAAATGCCACTTTAATTGCACACCAAAAAGGTAGTTGATCAAATAAGAGAGTCTCCATTGAGTCGTGATGTCCCCTTCTCTTTGTGTGAGGGCCCGAGTGCATCCAAAGGCCGACCCAACCGATGTCCACTCATTGTAGCCACCATGTGAACATTCAACTCACGAGACGGAGGTGGGAACTCAACCTCTCCCCTCTCAGTCACTTCTCTCTCAAACATCATGAGAAGCTGCTGCTTGAAAACATTTGAGCCGCTCCCCATAACAGAACCAAATACTACCAGGGTCACCCAGAAGGTACAAGCCCTCACTTAGAATTAAAAACTATGCTAATCACTTTGAGGTGATCATTGTTTTCATATTTACTCATTTCTCCACACAATCCACAGCGCCCGAGCAATCCAAGCGTTGGTCACAGCGCATCCGCCATTTTCCCATTCCTTCCTCCGATGCTCCCATCCCACCAGAACTAATTTGATGCATTCCTGCAGGGCTATTCCCAAATCAGAGGCCGTACGTAAGGCTGGCCAAACATTTAAGGCTTTACCTGCAGGAAAGTTATGGCCTAAAGCGATTCTGAGTTACCACGGCCAAATCTAAAGGCCACGTCTAACGTNNNNAAAGCGATTCTGAGTTACCACGGCCAAATCTAAAGGCCACGTCTAACGTCGGTTTAATGGGGAGGTGTATCGGAACAGTTCGTAAATAATATTTACAGCATCACTGTCAATGGCAATTGAGTGGAAATAGTCGATATTTCATTAACATAAGACGAGCAGTCAGCACGAAAGAAGCGGGAAGGTCACTCGTGGTAAAAAATACCAGAGATATAAAATAACGAGAAATGGAAGAAATCAAGTAAGACTATTGGTGTAGTATTAGGACCTACTGGGAACCGCTAGAGGCAATATGACCATTCTGATGCCAAACTTAAGGCAGATTTCCCCTTAAGGCCCGACCACATGAGTTTCGGAATAGCCCTGCAGGGTCACACGAGTGACGAGTGATGAAACTTAGGCTCCTCAAGGCACTCCTGAGCACAAACACCAATCCCTCGAGAGGCGTAATACAAGGGATCCCTCCCATAGCCACCACACAGAGCTCAAGCAAATTCTTTTGGCATGGAAGACCAAGGCAACAGTGTTCTGGGACTGGTAAGGTTGACTTCATGCCACAACCAATGGAAATGCATATTGTGAGAGATTTCGGAAGCTGTGAAGACGGCCATCAATAAACGAGAGGCCATTTGAGTGAGGATGCGGTGGCCCTCCACGGCAACGCTTATCCTCCTCACGTGGAGGCAGCAGACCGAAAAGCTGTCGGACAATTCCAGGGGGTATGTTTTTGGCCATTCCCATGCAACCCGGACCTAGATCCCAATGAATTTCACTTGTTTTTACGATTGAAAACATTTTTGGGAGGTGAGCATGGTAAAACTTGGTGCGACTAAGTGGTTGCAGAATCTAGTCGGGGAAGACTATGTGGAAGGGGAAAAAAATTGGTTCACACTCTGTGACAATTGCTCGGACATCGACGGTGATTATGTGGAAAAATAAGTAAATGCATAAGTGTTACACAAAATAAAAAAACACCATCTAAAGAAATTAGTGTAGTAATTGCATTGAAACTGGCAGCACTTTGAGGATAACTCGTGTTTTACATAATAATCAATATTTCATGCAGAGAATTGGGAGAAGCTGCATGTTTTCTAATATTACCTATTTGGGTCCAAGAAGAGAATATAATTACATTAGACTGGTATATTTATATGAATTAAAGTTGCAAACTTAGGATTGGAGTGTTACAAAAAATAAAAAACATCACCTAAAGAAAATTAGCGTAGTAATTATATCAAAATGAAAGTAAAACAACCTACTGAATGACCCTCCTACTTATGTGTATCATTCTTTGTTTTAAGATAATTAGGATTATAAAAACTAAAAAAGGTTATGCAACCAAATGTGATACACATATAAATCCATCCCTTCTTGTTCCATTTCAGAATGAAAGCCAGAATGTTGCGGGAAAAGTATTTGATTTATATTTTAAGGTTATTTAGATTGCCAATGAGTGCATAGAAATTGACATTTCCTTTTTTAAATAATGAACACTAAAACATCATCACCTCTTCAAGGATTTGGTTCTCTTCGAGCCTACTCGGGAGCCCATCTCTCTCTCTGCCCCCCTTCCCCCCCTCCGCTCCCCTCTGACTCCATCGCTCGAGATGGTGCTTCCTGCACTTCGGGCCACTCAGTCCCCAGCACCACCTCCGTTTATTTCTCCTCACTTTGTCCAGCAACAATCATTCCACCCCAAGTTCTTTTCTTATCTCTACATTTCTCTCTGTCTAGGACGATATATCCTAGAGTGCTTCTCAACAATAAAAACATTTAAAAGTACTAATAACTTGAGTCATTCTTCATATTTTCATCCATTGTTGTTCCATCACTAAGCCCTCAAGTGGCAAATCTTCCATAAATGTGTTTTACAAGAATGTCATCATGAAGTGGTATATAATTTTATATTCTGCAGAAATACGATCCAAAAACATCTCTCAATATAAGGCTAGTGGAGACTTTGATGATATGAAGCATAAAAATATTTCTTAAAATAAATAAAAACATAATTTTAGAGAAAATTGTGCACATAATGCAAAAGTTGAGTAAAAATAATTCATGTCCCAATAATTTGATGGTTAATACTATAAAACATAAATAAGTTTAAAGCAAAAATTAAATAGTAAAATGACAGCATGCTTCCATTAGGTATATTTTGTGGGACTCTAATTAGTTCTTGTAGTAAAACTGCTCAACGTGAAATGTTGTGCTTCTCAGGTTAACAGATGAGTTATTATGCCGACAAAATCCCAATCCCATACACAGGATGACCATCATTTGAAAGTAGACCCAAACGCATTCACTTGAACTAAAACTGTGTGCTTCCCTTGAGAAACCCTGGGTGGGTCATTCCTCCCCCGTGAGTGCTTTTAACGCCCTCCCCTCGTGCACATGGTGCTCCCCCCCCTCACCCACCTGCAGGATCGTCGTCTCGTAGATCCTCTGCCCGTTGACATAGGTCTCGGCATCTCGACTGCAGGGGGTGACCGTGACGATGCCCTCCGTGTGAGCCACCACACAGTGGCGCGGCTGCACGTTGGGCCCAAACAGCTGCAGCGACTGGCTCCCTGCACCACCCACACCCACAGCACCACCACCCCCCGGAGGCCGCTCACTGCCCACCTCCGTCACGTTCAGCTGCAGCCTGTGCCTCTTGGGGATGCCGTTCACTATGTCCGAGCCATCTGTGGGGGAGGAAGAAGAGAGAGAGACCATGGCCGAGTGCTCCTCGGACGCAGAGAGCACCAATCGCGCATGCGCAGAGAAACCACCAACCAACCAAACGCCACTGGCCAGGCCTCCGCTCCTTCACTTCATGGTGGATCCAATTTGATCTCATGGAAGAATTTACGTTAGTAGTTTCCTCAGGCCAGAGCCTTAGGAAGTGAGTAATTTTTTCAACATAAAGAGCTAAAATAACTATGGGAAAGAAAAGTGAGAACTTAGCACAGTCAATAAAAAATGACTACGGAAGTAATCTACTTCAACTGCGGAAAATAAATAACAGTGAAATTAATGCCAATTCTAATAATCTAAATCATGAAGTTTGGCAAATTGTGAAGGGTGAAATGTATCACATTAAAAGCTCTACTACTGTTGCCACTATATTGCCAGATGACTTTGATGAATATTCTGCTACTAATATCACGTCTAAATTAATTCCAAAATTTGTTTCCAGTAAATCCGATGTACAGGTTCCCAGGTGGGAAAATAACTGCCTAATCATGATTTGCGAGATATAATTTGAACTATGCAAAGGCCTTTCCCTTTATTCCTAAACTAGCCAACTTACTAATTACATGGAGTGGTCAATTGCATCAAACACTTTGCTAATATTTAAAAATTACTCAATTATTTGTGTCTGATCATTCAGAGGTGTCAGCAGTCTGCCGGTCAGCAGTCCAACGCTCCAAACTCTAACTGGACTACCACAACCCACACATAACTGTAAAATCCAGGGAGAGGGGGGAACGTGTGCATGGTCTCGTCTACTTAACCAACGACCTTTCTGTAAGAATCAATCTGAAACAATTACAGTCTGCAGAGACGTGGCTGGGAGACGTGGTCAAAGGTCAGCTAGGGGAGGACGAGATTGGGGGAGACGCAGTGGGATGAGGGGGGGGGGGATGATTTTTCATTAGCTGGATTAAATATTTCTCTCCAACATGGAGAACAAACGACTGCTCCAAGAGGGCCACCGCATGGCACACGTGGAGCGAGAGAGAGCGCCATGGCGAGGGAATCACTCCAGAGTCATTTACATGTTGTTTAAACGGAACTTGTCGGGATGTGAATTTGAAAAGGTGGAGGCTGTACCTTAGGTCTGACCTTTCAAGTTTTACCAGTTAAGCCTTAACCTATTGTGTTGCAATCATTGCATAACAATCCACCAAATGGTGAATTGTATTGCTGGGAGGGTATTTTTTTTTGTCATGATGGTTATTGATAAGACTCCTCAGGTTTCCTTAATTGTGAAAGGCGCCCCTAAAGGATTTTTTTGAGAAACTTGGCGACTTTCATGGAGGAATTATACAGAAGGAATGTGATCTTTGCCCGACGTATCCGCTTTGTCCTGAAGGTTCTGAAGGTTGGTCTTTTAAATCATTCCTTTGCCTAATTTTTGCAATGATTTTTTTAAATTTTTTATCTATGAGGTGGACCAGAGGGCCGGGGTTCAATTCCAGGTGACTACCTATTCTGGGCACCCTCAGCTTCACCCAACCTGCGTACCACTTTTCGGGTACCAGGTCATCCTGGTAAACCACAGGCGATAAAGGGAAAGGAACTGGCCACCCTCATTAGCCTGTTTATGCGTGAATTTGTTACATGCCGTATTACGGACTTACTACCGGGTGACCTCTAACCTCACCTCTCGCCAAACCGACCTTTGGGTTGGTGATTACTGCAATGCGTTGCGTAGAGGTTGAAAACATTATTTGTCTATTTTATGCACATGTTCCTGAGCATTCCATTTAGGGTAAAACTGAATGTTAATTGCCTTCATTGTGTTGCAATAGTTCCCTACTCTCAGCAGAATTCAGCAATTCAGCAAAGTAATGCTCCACCTTTATTCGAAACCTTTCAATGTTCTAATGAATGCAACTCTGATTCATCAAAATCAATAGTTATTCATTACAAAGAACTATATAAAGATTTCCTGCAATTAACTTTGGAGTTAACAAGATAAAAGAGATAAGACAGATCACAAAAGGGGAATCAATGAAAATTTAGATCCTGCACGCAAACTCTAAAATGGCCAAAAGAGAGTATGAGAAGAGGAAG
>LYUA01006051.1:21841-32852 GCA_002093875.1 Calopteryx splendens | reverse complement strand
CCCCTCCACCCCCGTACCTCTTCGCATAAATTTCGCCTGCTTTAGTGCACCCCGCCGCGACTTCTCTGGTCCCCCTACCAGCGTCTCCATTTCCCCTTGCGGCCGTATTATTCATTTCCCCGCATTTCATGCGTGTGCGGATGGATGTGAATTTTATTTTTACGGGAGGAACGTTTAATTTTAACGGTGTAGATTATAACTGAGGACGAATATTTTCCGTTTCGATCGTCTTCCTCGGATGGTGCGGTTGCTTTCGCTAAGAGTGCGGTACTAACTTTCCCAACGACCAAATGGTTTTCCCTTGTTGTAAGAAAAATCGATAGAAAAGTATTTGGAAATGTGATTTACATGCAGATTGAACTATCACCGCCTCCTTATTTCAGTGCGTGGAAACTTTGTGTGTGAGAAATGTATTTGGCATGTGTGAAAATATAGTGTATCTGTAGAAAAAATGCATTTTCCTTTCAATGCGACTGCGTTCGTCTTATGTCCTCTTTACTTCTCAATATTCCTCATTTTAATTTTGCTCCCTAACTTTTTGTATGAATTTGACTGTTACGAATGGTTGTTGAGTAGCATGCGGTTGGAAGCGAGCTATTTTTTTGATTGTTAACTTTATATGCTACATTTAAAATTTAGTATCTAATGAGTTTAGGATGTAAATTTAAATCAGTAGTGTGAAGTAAAAAACTAACAAGTCGATACTCTTTGAGTAGAACGAATATCTCGGGAATAAATTTGAAAGTGAAAAGAATATTATAGGATTATTTTGAGTGTTGCATTGAATTAAAATTATTTTTTATTCCTCGATTTCTTACGAAAATAGTGAAATGATCTAAAGCCACCCAGCTAGCACATCACCCTCTGCTAGAAAGACGAATAGCGTGGCTAACGATACATACCATCATGAAGAGCCTTTGTTTGTGTCACATTTTCTTTCCAATATTTTAAACAATTTCCCTCGGTCTTCACCCCATCCACCAGAAATCAGTGATAAATACTCAGCAGAATAGTATATATTTTAAGGTGTGATGGAATAAGAATAATTTCTTTCGTCCATGTGTTGTACTTTCTGTACATTGAGAGGTAAAATAGTTAACGAGCAGTGGAAGTTAATCCAGGGCTTACGTGAACTACGATTAAATTTAATATTATGTTACCACATTTTCTTTGATGCGCTTATTAAAAGGGGAATCTTCAAGGGAATATCTCAATCATCTCGTCTTTATTTGACGACGTTTAGGTACGCATTCCACTTCAACCGGAAGTAGTAAGTACACCGAATAAAACATTGCATGTTAACTCGAATTCCGAAAGTGAAACTGTTTATAAATATTTTATATGAATTTCATAGATTATGTATCTGATATTTATAAATGGTAGTGTTTTTTTCCGGGAACTTCATCGGTTGGTTTCATCGTCCGAAATTTCCGAATTAAATATGCGTATTTTCTTTTGTTCAAGTTATAGGTACTGCAATGAGGATGTTTTTCGACATTAGGCTGAGAAGAAGGAAAAAATCATCAAAATATTTATAAAATCTGAGGGATACCATTTAAAATTTTTCTGAAAGTTTTAACAGAATTAAAACAATACTCGAAAATCTCAAAATGAATTTTTAATCTATTCCCCGAGGTCATGTGCGGGGGCTATATCTGTGAGTGCACTCAAGCTGAATTTTGCCTTTTGCAGAGGTCCTCCTGTAGCACTGGTTCTTTAAAGAAAACTAAGATATTTCCTATCTTGTTTAAAAGCTACATGGAGGCAAATATTATTTTAAGAGTAGTCAATCTTAATGAGGTAGATTTTGGACGGTTTATGAAAAATGTAGCTCGCACTCTCGCACAGCGTTAATACTCTTTGCTCTACACTATCTCTTCTGTAGTTCCTCATACTTACTGCACCCTTTCGTGGAGCCGAAGATGGCCATTTTTTTCCTCACTCTTCCACGCATTCCCGACAGTCTTCCCGATCACTGAAACTTCAACATCCCGCACCCCTCATCATCCCCCCATCCACATCTCCCCTCCTCCTTTGTATTTCACCCAATAACTTCCTCTCATTATAAACCACAGCCATATCGTATGCTTCTTTGCCTGGCTGCCACCCTGTCCTTCACCACGCCCGCATCTCAAAGGCCTCCCTTCTATGTTTAGCCTTTTTCCTCAAAGACGAAATTTCAGAAACACATAGCGCTTTTCTCCACATAAAGCCTCTTTATTAAAATTTTCTTTGCGCTTCTTGGTCATCACTTCTCTTTTTGAGGATGTTCCTTAAGCTATGATTATTTTCCCAATATCCTTACTATTGCGAGCATTTTTGATTTTTTTGGACGTCATGATGGTACTTAACTATTTTCATATTTTGTTCTGTCATAAATATCCTAATGTCATTCCTTGAAATACATAGCTAACACCTATTTTTTTATGCATTCATTCTTTTGGCATTTATGAAGTAACTCCACTGTCACGATTAGAATACTACATTGCAATTATGGAGTGTGGTCAAGCTTGTAGGTATTAATCTCATTGCGTCAAATGGCCAATAGCAAAATTCGCACAGATTGGTGGGAATAAATCTGGAATTGGATTTAAGCTCTAATCTAAATCTTACTCTGCAAACCGCGAGGGCTTTCGGCGGAGGGAGTTAGTTCACCAGCCTTGAGGGTAATTTTTGAATTCCATTTCTGTATAATTTTATTTTCTGGTGGTTTTAATTGTCTTAGGTGATTTTTTTTATCATTGGTGACTGAGCGAGCGGAAAAGAATCCCTTACATCGGCCAATTCGGCAGTCAGTTTCCCTTAACATTTCGAAACGCAATACGTGGTTAAAGATAGGTTTATCCTCTCTTTCAGCGCTATACTAATTAGAATTGCGATTATTCAGTAGTCATGCTTGAAATATTCATGCTTCCATTGGTTCCATACGTAAGACCTCCAGTAATTTTGTCATATTTTCGGTTCGTTCATAACGATTTTTCACGAAACGGGCAGTTTTTCCTTATATGCCTATAGTAAAAAATTGGGTCTTAATGCTCAGGATCGCGAGCGCTTGACGCGTATACAAGATTATGTCTGACCAACGCGAAATTGCATATACCCTTAACGTTTTTCATTCCCATTTCCCCACCATTAGTTTGAGTCCAAGTGTCTTTAACGTAGCTCCGCATGTATTCCTCATTTGTTTTCTGTATGTTAGGTTCATCATCAAAGCGATTCCCAAGTATTTTACGTGATCCGTCACACTTATGTCCACCACTCCGAGTACGAATGTCTGTCGGTGTATTTAATGTTCCATTGTAGTATTGCATTCGGCGTCTTAATTTACCTCAAATGAAACATAAAATTCACCTTTGGTTTTAAGTAATTCTCGAGCATGCCAAACGAATTGTTAGTAAACGACTGCTTGCGTGTCAAACGAGAACTCAAGTGACACGTCGGATGACATTGTGAGGAATGCAAAAATAAAATGTTGGATCAGCGATATTTATATAAATTGCATTGGTTTATAATCTATCGCCTTACTTGCCAATGGTGTAAATTATGTATAAAGTCTCAAAAGTGAAGAGAGCACACGGCACTAGACAACTTACAAGCCATTTTTCTCCGTGAAAAACACTCCCTGAAGACTCGTTGAAGGGTTTCCGACTATTTTCGTTTGAATTGTCGTTTTGTTTTTGCTGCAGGTATGACCTTATTAGGGGCCGTTCCGCGAGTGAGGATATGAAAAAATGCTTTGCCCGGGTTTTTTTAATCACCTTTGGTGCAGGGCCTCGAGGAGGTGGCAAGAGAGCCGGTCTGCAGTCAAGCAAGGCTCCGCATCACCTGTTGATCGATTAAATGTGGTCCCTCGACTTTCCCTCGAAAATGTATGCGTGCTCATGCGCGGGCCACGGCGACAAATGCGGGCTCATTCCAACGGCCGGGAGCGAGCGATGAAACTCCCAAACGATCTCTCCAATTCCATGAATGGAAGAGGAGGTGAGCGGGATACTTTTGTGCTCGCTCATGTATCGACAAGCCCAGCCAGCCGCAGTAGTCGACCCCGGAGTTCGATTTGATGGGTGAGGGTAGGGGTCACCCCAGTCCAAACCCTGCGGTGCATGAAGTGTTAGCATCAGGGCAGGGGGGGGGGGATAGATCCTTTTCCTGTACCCCCTCCGGATTCCTAGTAAGATCTCGAACCCTTTTCTCAAATGCTAAAGTCAATTTACGATTCCTTTTATAAAAATCTCTGGAACATTCTAAATCACTTTTACTCCTGTAATGTAGACGCAATAAGCTATGGAACAGATCTAATTTCATGAAACGTTTCTGCATGCGTGAGCCACAAGGTATTGTAGTCAGTTCATTGATAGCTAGGGGAAACAATTTATATGCTTAAAATGACAGTGGAGACCTACAAGTGTGTTTCGAATCAACCAAAAGGTTTGTTTGATGGCTGAGATCACCTAAAACTTGGCCATACGGCTTTGTAAATTCACACATCAGGGTAGGGGGCCAGTTCCTTTCGCCGTGCCACCTACGATTTCCCAGGAAGATCTGGCATCCAAAGAATCTTCGGTGGAACTAGGGGCTTCAAAAGTCACCGGGACTTGAACTCGGGCTCTCCGGTGAGCATCCGAACCCTATGGACACTGGGCTACCGCGTTCCCATGCATCGATGTGTGGCAATGTATATTCTCTCCTCGAGGACCGGCTGTGTTTCGCTCCTCGCGGAGGATTTTAGGGAGGGATTGGTTTCTTTTTTTATTCCTGGGACCGCCGTCGAGGACACGGCGAGGCGTCTCGGGAGTGAAGGGAGAGGATCGGGAGCGCGGTTTCCCTCCCTCCCGCCCCCTATCTCCCTCAGAATTTCGCCCCACCTGCCCGAATCCGTAATTTCGCTCGCTTGAAATAAATGCGATTCGCGGGCGTCGCGCCGTTCCCTCTCATGATTTATTGCGTCTCGAGTTCCATTTCGGTAATTGAATGGTGGGCTCGTGTGTGTGTTTGTGGGGGTGGGGGGTTGGATGGAGGGCTGTCGGAGAGGGTGGAAGCGACGGCGTGGGGGTGGAATATACGTGCCGTGAGACATTGCGTGCGGCCCCCGCCGCTTTAGCGCCATCCCCAACCCTAAGTCAATTCCCGTATCCCAAATAAAACCCTCCTCTGTCGCCCGGGTCATCCCAGTTTCCCTCCTCCCGTATCCTCTCTCTCTCTCCCCCCCTCCCCTCTTCCCGTCTCCTCTTCCCCCNCTCTCTCTCTCCCCCCCTCCCCTCTTACCGTCTCCTCTTCCCCCTCATTCTCCTCAAGGGCCCGCCTCCTCCCCTCGGTTTCTTGTGAATGAGATCGGGACCACCCCTCCCTCACCCCGTGGCAATTCATCTACTCCTCCCACTCCAAACCCCAACTTTTTTTATTCTCGTCAATTCCCATAAATACCTTTCTTTGGAACAACTTCCGCAGTTTTGTCGGGAGACCCGATTTACCATATGCGCACGACGGCTAACTTTCAGGTTCAAAATCGGTTGTTTTCTTTTAGTCTTTTCTTGAAGAGCGACCCTGAAAGAAATCTGGTTTTGATATCTTAGAATTCCTTAGTTACGTGATTGAAATGTGCATCAATAATTCTTAAGAATTTTCTTATGTGGCGTTGTGATATTTTTAGGTTGAATTGATTTGGTTTCTTACAAAACTTTTTAAAATATCAGGTGGATATATTTATCGCCTTTGGTGGTTTTAGTCTTTTTATGGTGTGTTCAAATAAACCGTGCGCTCCACCCCATGAGGCAGAAGTTGAACCGGCATTCTAATCAATGAACAATATGAACAGCCATTATAATCAAAATACAATTTGTGCGGCTAAAATTTTTCCATATTAGATCGTGGTACACTTGTATGCTAGGAATTCCGGATAAATTTAAGTCTTTTAAATAATTCAACCACGGCCTTCAAACTTTTTTTTCGTGTGTCACTTTTGTTTTGTTTTCATTTAATGCTAGCTGAAAAGAAACCCGAGGTTTTATTTTTTTAATTGCGTCATTTTTGTGCACGAAAATGAATAAGTTACGTGAGTGCTCCCAAAATTAGGTAAGCCATTTCTTGCCTGCATATTTCCAGTATAAATAAAAACATATCCATGAAGTCTCTCGGTTAAAAATTGGATTAGAAAACTTTTTTGTCCTTTAATTTGTATTGAGGCGTTTACGCGTGAACGGTGTTTAAAAGCTGGGATTTTCCAACCATTCCAATTCTGTGCGATTGAATGGAGGCGCGACACTTCCACGGCAATGTAAAATTTATTAATTAAGAGAAAAATGACATGCTGATTCAGTGCAAGGCCAATGACTTGCGAACTGGTATAATGGAAGTAGTTCGTAAGCTGTGTCCAATCAGATTTCATCTACTTCTTGTCAGTGTCTTCCTTAGACCTCTGTCTTCGCTACATATTCAATGTACTTTTTAATTGGTCATGCAGTTATTCGTTTTTATTTTTTCATTTTTTAGCACGCCATTTCCTTAACTACCAATATTTTCTGTTCTATTTCTCCCGTAAACACATAAGTGGCATAGAAAAATAAACTGAGAATATTAGTTCCATGAATCGCCCAGGGCAGGATTATTTAACGATAGTAGTTCTTTCTCCTGACATTAAGTAATCGTGGCCTTCTCTAATATGCTACCTATTTTAATTTCATTTCTTCCTTCGTTGTTAATCTTGCTGCCTGTGTGGGTATGTCATTCTGCTCCAGTTTTACTCTTCATTAACTTTTTGATTATTTGATAGTTAATACGTAAAATACACACAGGTAATAAGAATCCTCGCGTAAATATGTGTATCATTAATGACAATAGTTAGAACTCCTGCTCGAGAACCTTACATTCAGCTGGTGATATAAAATCGTAAAAACTCTGTGCAATCTAATTTGGAACGCTACTAATGACTCGTGTGGCAATTGGGATCTCGGTCATCGGTCGTATCGGCTCGGTCGGGGAAGTCATCGGGTTTCCCTGGATACTCATGACCAGTGAGTGGACGAAATCCATGCTCGAAATGGGACTCGAACCTATGACATTATTTCTCCTCAGTTGAGCCCCACTGGCCGCCGCAAAAATGTCGATCATGGTGAGCGAAACATATCTCGTGGCTGTAAAATATAGCAAATTTAATTTACAGACCGTCGTAATGGTGAATTTTGAGTTAAAAAAGTCTACCCATGAACACCGTTCTCCCGCTAATTGAATATTCCGGGAAAGGGCTTTCATCAAATCGCTAATGCCTGCCAATTATGTATTTAATCCAATCCAAAATTTCCGTGCTCATCCAAGTGGCCAATAAAATGTGATAATTAATAATGGGATGATGCGTCGTGCTGTGTAGACCTACTTTTGCAGTGGGTGCAATATATAAACGCACAACTTTTGATTGAACGGCGGAGAGCCCTGCTGAAAATCTGTAGTTGACACAATTTAAATTTATTAGTCCGTTTCGAAGACGAGAGTCGTAAAGACAAATACTTGTCCAGTGTGTCCTGAATTAGGGAAAGAATGCCTATAGTTTTTCGTCAATAAATTACAGTAACAATAAGCAGGAACCAACTTGAGGAACAACAGGTCTTGCATATAGACTAGTGAAGTAAGTGTCGCTTACATTAGTGAGTATTGCTAATATTCCTCTTACATGATGAAAATACAACAACACGAGATACTTTTATATTGAACTGACCATGTTTTCCAAATGTTATGTCGCTTTCAAGGTGTTGATTTAAGTTTTGCGAGTATTGTGTGTATAACTTAAATTGTGTCTTCTTAGGCAGTCTCGTAGAGCTGACATTATCACCTTGAAAATGAAATAAAATGTCGAAACCATGGTCAGTTCAATATACCTTCGCTGTACTATAAGTTTCTCGGTGAGTTGTTTTTGGCAAGACAAACAGTTTCTTGCATATGAAAAGTATAAATTTAAGCATAGGCATGCTTTGCAAAGGCAATAAATTTTAAACTCTGATTTAAGTCATACCTGCGCAGAGAAAGCTTCACATTTCACGCTAGAGGATTTGAAAATGACCTATTTCACGTTCGATTAAATTTCAATGTTTGTTTATTTCGGCTAGGCATCATGATACAACAAATTACGAGTCAACGTGCGATAAAATGTGTTTACATAACAATAACTGCCACTGCGGACCCTTTTGTAGGAATACCTACTCCGCTTTGGCGTGTATATCTTTTCTCCGTTTACGTCCGTCCGATTATATACAAGCGAAGCTTCGTTTTTGCTAATGCCATAATTTTATACGCGGTTTTTGATAATTGTACAATTTTCTTATGGTGATGTTGACTGATTTATTTGTATGCAATTACCTAAGATGCATTGAAAATAGGCGTGTGCCAGTCACCTTATTCCTTCTTAAATGCCTTACACTTCGGAATGTAACAATTTGTATTAATTGACAAATTTTACTATAAGTGATGGAGGGATTCAAAACTATTGAAAATATGCGTTATATTCTTCCTTTACATGCGTTCATTTGCAATGAATCCGCGGAAAACTTATATGGGGTATCGGTCTAGTTCCATTTCGAATTTGTCGCCTGATGCACCTATTGCCGTGCTTAAACTTACATCTTCAGTTTATCTGGATGTTCTTTGAGAGAGTATGGTATATGAATCGGCAAACTGAATTTCGTTCTTCTATAGAAGCCTAGGAAGTGAGGTTAAAAATATCCCTGAGAATGCTTATAATATTTCTGGCCGTAGCGCATCTGAAAGTGCATTAAAACGGATGAGGCTAGTAATGCGTAGTTAGAGTTACTCAACCAATTTTCATGAATAAATAAGTCAGATTTAGGAAACCATCATAG
This sequence comes from Calopteryx splendens, assembly GCA_002093875.1. Taxonomy (NCBI): domain Eukaryota; kingdom Metazoa; phylum Arthropoda; class Insecta; order Odonata; family Calopterygidae; genus Calopteryx; species Calopteryx splendens. Next base: position 24,006 of record LYUA01006051.1, on the reverse strand, counting down.
CCTTAACTCTTCCGGAATTTACCATATTGGCTATCTTTACGGAGTACTAAGGTTTATATAACGGATAAATAGCCACAATATTTTATTTATCTGGAAGAGTGTGTTTTAAAATAATACCTAATATTATAAACTTAAAATCTTAACGAAGTTTCATCTGGTAATGAAACTTCTTTTCAAGTTTCACTTCCATGGCGCACTGGATTTTAATGTTGAAGCCAAAGTCCTGTATTTGGTTCCTGTTATAGGCGGCGTTTTATGTTGCTATTTTAGTCCCTACTTCAGTGTCCTTTGGGTAAAACTAAAAGTGTTGACCTTTGAACGGAACGACAGATGGTCCGTGAATCTTCCGTCTATTTCTTCTGGTAACGGATTCAGAGCTCAGCAACTTAGTTCCTCGCCCATTAACGTTTATTGCCATCCCAGCAATAACGCTCATCTTCCAAGTTTGTTAACTATTCTTGCTCACCTCCTTCGTGAGGTAGGTCATTCCGTAATCGAATTGACATTTTTGTGGTCACTTCATCCCATAGCAACCGCCGTGTTGGAAAATGTGTTTGGTACGAACAAAATCGATAGCATGTGTACCACCTACCGGAATGGGGCGTTGCAGGACGATCTTTTTAGAGGAGGGAAAGAACGAGGACATTGGAGCATCGTTACTTCGTCCTTGGTCGTGGTGAATGGAAATAATATACTGCGTTAAATTGTAGGTGATTGTCAGACTTGAAAATGGGGGTAGTTAGGGCTTCCTCGGTTGATTTAAGACTTTAACGTTCCGTTCATAACTGAACTTCACCGTGACGCCGAGCCGGGTTCGTTCTTGATGGCGAAGAAAGTTGATCAGTGCTGTCACAAAAATTTTGAAAGGATAGGTAATACCTGTTCCGTACTTAACATTTTTTACTCCAAAATGCAGGACTATAAACTATGATTAGGTAGTCTCCTTCTATTAGATTCGTATGAGGAATATTTTCTGGAAGATAAAATCGTTCAATGGCTCAATACTTGTAATGTAAGGCGTCGAGAAGGGCTAGTGAATCTGAATCAAGCATAAACAACCAAGTCAGACTGATGGCTGTCGTAACTTCTAACTGTAGTAAAACGGACTCGAATCGCAAATATTCTTTTACGAGTATATCGTGGTATTTTTTTCACTTTGCTTTTGATGAATTTAATGTCATGACGCGCTTTTTAATATACTTGCTCTGAAGTACGTGTACGTAGTAGAAAAATCCATTAAATCTTGTCTTACAGCAATTGATTAAGCGTTTCACGCCTAACTCCGTGGAAGGAAAACATACCAAAATAAGGCCTTCGCCTTGTGCCATTAAACTTTTTGCCAGCATTTTAAACTACGTTCAGCTAATTAAAAAAATAGTGTAGTAAAGTTCACCGTGTATCATTGCAGATTGTAGTATTCACCTCCAATCTTAAAGTGGGATTCAAGTCTGATTATTTTGAATTAACAGACGATTGCGTTATCGGCATAGTTGCATATCGTTGCACGTGTACATTTTAGCCATAAGTATATGTATTGTCTGCTTCAGTTAAATTTCGGGGATGGAAACAAGTTAAGTGCAAAAAAAATACCGCCAATAGAGTTGATTCTCCCTTTTCTCTTAGTGATTACGCAGTCATCTCCTCCTACATCTTACCCTGGAAACAACCACGAGAGTGTTTGGCAGGGGGTGTTAGGACACCAACTATAATAAATGTAATCGATGATTATTGGTGTTCAGTATTATTTCCGAGTAGTTCGAATTTCCGCGCGTGATTATCTTCGCTGTTTTGGTGGCGAATTGTGCGAGGGGGATAGAAAGGATTTCTTAAATGGGTTTGATAGGCAGTCGATTTGGCGAAGTTTCTATTCGTGGTCTCGCCTACCAGTGTAATGCGGGAATAGAATGCGCATCAGCGTTAAACTCCTTCGGATTTTTGCTTGCCCTGTAGCTTAAGCCTTGCATGCAATCTTCGTCTTTCGGGAGGTCTTTCTTCATCTATTGAGTGGTTTTTGTTGTGAACCTATTTGCCGCATCAACTTTTATCTGTCCACAGTTCGGAGCCTTAACCCCTCCCCCCCCCATTTTTTTCCACCCTCGCCCTCATTTCCACCGCGGTGTCGGCCATCAACTGTCTCCCCCTCCTCTCCTTGGATCAATTCCATC
>LYUA01006047.1:14047-24985 GCA_002093875.1 Calopteryx splendens | reverse complement strand
TCACATGCGGTACAGGGAAAGGAACTGGCCACTCTACCCTGATGTGTGAATTTCAAACGCCGTTAGGCTTAGTACTGGGTGAGCTCTACCCTCATCTACCAAACCGACTTTCGGGATGATTACTGTGATTTTTTGATGAATCTGAAGATTCCTGAGCCATGGTCTTCATTTCTCCCGCTTCAATGTCAGTTCCCCTAAGCCATAATAGGTCTCTTTATGCATATTTCTAATTTGGCCAACGTATTTGACCCTAGGGCGTCATAGTAGGGCTTTCTCTGTTATATTCTCAATAAATTCATTGTCTCAATGCCACCTGGAGCACAATGCTTAATTGAAGAATCCATCTCATTCTTTTACGCATGGGACCTTTTTATCTTTAACTCTTCCACATATTTCCTCTCATCATATCTATCCATTTCATTTTCAGCTTCCACCGCTATCATCTTGATTCAAATAATGATTATTTATATGCTAGGCATTCTTCCCGTGTCGGCTTTTAAAGGGGAACATATTAATGTTGCGTTAAGTGCCATACGAATATTTTGACGCACTGATTTCTTCTGTGTTAACGTCAACTTTGGGCAGAATAGTTGACTTCCTTGAACATATAAGTTGTTGCCTGATTGCTATAAACGCATTCTTAGATTGAACTAAGCCCGCTTTATGCCTGTCGAACGTATTTCATCACATGCTACTGTTTCCGAGGTAGGTGGATTTTTTTGGTTCATATTCCAGGATTCTCATTTTCTTTATTACCATGTAATAAACTTGAAGAACTTGTTCTATGACGTTCAAGGATTCCTTCAAACGTCCTCAATTTTTTGTCATGGTCTGATGCCAACTGCAAAATGGTTTAATTTCTTTCCCATTTATCTTAACGCCTTTCATTCAAATTCTTTCCCACTTAAATTTAATGTCTCTTTCAGGTTTTTCCTCTTCTTCAGCGTGAATAATGAAATTATTTCAATTATTTTCTAAGTCTTATGGTTAAAAATTAAGAACCATTTATATGAGAGAATTAATGAATTTCAGTCTTGTGGAAGTCTCCAAGGGAAAAAGTGTGGATGAGGAGCAGCAATTTGTTGTACTGCAACGTTTTTAGGAATATTCGATTCTTTTATACTTGGTCCCAAAATTCAGCCCCTTGTAAAAGATAATTTCCATCTAAGCGACATCTAATAAATTTTGAGAATACACGATTGCACTCCGAATCTTCATATAATATGAGAGATAATAGAGAGAGAAATCTATTCTAGCTTTTAAAAGTTGTAAATTTGGTTTAGAATATTGAAGAAGGGTGTTATAATTTACTTTATTTATTTTCAGTGTTCCATAACCTCTATAAGCTTTTAAACTCGTTTCCCCGGCATTTAAATCAATAAAGGTTATGACAGTAACTGCTAAAATTTTCGCTCCGTTAATGCTGAATACTGGCTATGGTACAATCGACCGACCCGTTCTCACTTCTGGCTATGCGTGCCATTAAACGCACTGTTCCTACTCTTTGTCTCTTTGTATGTCTGGTTATCCTATATCATTTCTCTTGACTGTACGTCCATCTTCTGGGAGTGGGTGAAAAATCTCCCGAGCGCCACCTCTTGGCGAACAAAATCGGGTACATGGTCGTATAAACCTCCGCGAATTCCTTCGAATTGAAGAAGTTCCAAGGTAGCTCAGTAGTTCAGAGTATCGTCTCGGCAAGTCGAAAGTCCGTGGTTCAATTCCTGGGCCTGGGAAACTTCTTTCTGTTTGGAATTCGCATCATATATGCATACATACGCATCTACATATACATATTTATTTATATACATACATGTATATATGTATATTGAAACCTGGGGGTGTGAAAAATGTGTGCGATGATTTTTCATAGGAGGTGAGATAATTTTACAATATGTTATCTTCATGGTAATTTATTAATCATACTCGGAAAATTTAAATATATATTGCTTGGTATATGTTGAAAAAAACAATGGGTACCTCTCTAAATATTTCCTGTACAGTTCTGTAGTGGTGAAAGTTCGAGTAGGTGTATAACAAATGTGTAAATAAAATACATAACAATGGCTGTTATTTAATAACTGGACCCTAATAATGGAAATAATTTGCACCACGGGGGCTTTACCCAGTGGAGACCCATCATGACCGTGCCCCCGCGATAGCAACGTACCCGCTGACGGACCACAACGCACACGACACGAATGAGGGATGGCGAACGGAGCGGGGAGGTCCGAACACAGGTGGCGAAGTGATGCTCCGGCGGGTGGCGTCCCACCGCGGGCAAACCTTCCACCACCCCTCCGTCCGGTATGCGTTATGACGCACACGAAACCGCAGCGTTCCCCACCCATGGGGACGCACGGGCCTTCTCGCCCGGTTTATAACTCGCCGGCATCGGTGGCGACCTCGTCCTCGCCCGCTGATCGGGAGCTCGTGGATTTGATTCCCGCTCAGGTGTGTGCCTGCGGAGTACTGCCACTGACACAATCAGAGAGAGCATGAGTGTCTGTGCTTGTCCTTGTTTTATTACAACAAATATGCATGACATTCGAATTAAAATGGGGGTTCACCTAGGTGCGTCAAATTAGTCATAATTATTATTAACTCGAAAGACGACCCCAAGCTTCCGACTCTTCCTTCGTCCGCACGTTTCTTAAAAAAATGTTTTCGGCCCACCGATGCCATCAACCGAGGGAAGGAAGGAAGACGGGGTAATCAGGGGCGAGTGTGCGTGGAGAACGGAGGGTGAGACGAATAAAGGCACTGCTGCTGGGGGGGAGGGCCGCGCGAAACGGCTTTATTACGCTCGGAATTGTATCGGGAGGTCATCTCGTCGGTGCGGGTGGAGAGGGGGAAGTGGAACGCTGCGGGCGAAAGCGGCCGAAGCCCGGTGACCCCTTGTGGAAACATTTCGCCCCGAGATTGAATGTTGGTCGTAACCCATGATCCGTTTCCATATACTGAGAATCAAATTAACGCAACGGTTTAGTTAAAAATAAAAGGGATGCTACTAAGCTATACACGTATGGTCGCCATGGTGGACCCAATAATAAATTAAGGTCTTTGAAAAACTAAAGCTGGGGCGTTCTAGTAGATGAGAAGTTTTTAAGAGAAGTTTTTAAGAGAAATTTTTGTTGCTGTAAATCCTGCCAGGACCAGAAATAAGTTTACATTTTTTACTTAGGTGTATACTACCTAGATATGCTGCCGCTCTTATTATAGTTGATAGTGGATAAGTACATCTTCTTATACTGCTTTAAACTGTTTTAAATTGCTCAAGACACTCATTACACGATTAAATTACGACTAAACATGTGATGTCTTATTTTGCCAAAGACTTCTCGACTAACGATAGATGTTTTGCATGAAATACTTTCAAACATGATTTTTATAGTTTCTTTGCTCCCCTATGATTGCTCGATATGGGAATTCAATTGTCTATCCGGGCGTATCCACCCGCATCGTTACGTATAATGCGACCATATGTTTAGCCTCAAGCGTAACGGTACACATTTTCTGATCTTTTTCTCGGTTTAAAAAAATGCATTTGCCACCTTAAATGACCCCAACTAGCCAAGGATCGCTCCAGGAAGTCCATAATTTTGAAAATACTTAGACATGCGAACAGCCAGATTTGGACACAGTGCGAGACTACAGTTGTACCAGCGTAGTGCCTCACTCTTTCGCATTGCATAAAATCGCGTCAAAACATACGTAAAGAAGTTTTACAGTAAAATCTTAGTACCAGATGTGAAGAAAAGGAAGTAGTAAACGTTTGTGCAGTGTTTCAGATCCAATAATTAAGAAAACATTTGAATAACTTTCGTGAATATATTAACAACGGCAATAAACTCTTACATGCACACGGTTACCACACATTTTACTTCAAGTATCTGAAGGTTACCCGTGATACTCCTCATAAACAAGGTTGTAAGAAATTCTCTGCTTTCCGAGAAAAATATTAGGCTTAGAATCTTAAGTTGCTTGAAAAATCCTCTAAATGCGTTTAATTCCATTCCACACATGCAGTCGTGACTACGGGAAGGAAGCGGTTCAGGGAATGAGGACGAGTTCCACAAACCGCAGCCCAAGAGAAACACCACAGTGCTCCATAAGGAAGCTTTTAAGGAGAAGATGAGTTCCCCCAAATACTTTTCCAAAAAAGCTATGGTTACAAAGTAGTTGAAATAATATCCCAATGTTCATTGCCGAAACTGAGGGAATCACCGAAATAACCTGGCACATGGTGCAACATGAGTAACACAAATATTTTCATAAGTGTATTATGAAGTTGTGCAGAAATGGCTACCTACCATCAATACTCACCCAAATCCTACTGAGATTCAAGAAATTAACTATCAGGAAGGTGGACGTGTACGCATCACCTACGTGCGTTCAATTCGTGCGCTTCATGCAAAAGCAGCATGAAAACGTTCCAGGGGAAAAATCCAGGGGACGGACGACCTTTCCCTTCGTTCCCCGCGGCGAGATAATGCCCCACTGGCCTGCTTACCCCGCCCGCATCGCGAAGCATCAAAAAAGGGCAGCCGGGGGTGGAGGGGGGTAGGAGGCCTAGCACAAAATCCGCCACGGCAGTGATCCCGATCGCAGTGCAAATACGCCCGCTGCCGCCTCCGTAGGACGGCGAGCGAGACGGGGGGGAGGGCGGGAGGAGGCCAAGTGGTAAACATCCCCGCTCGATAAGGGAGTCTGCCTGAGACAGAACAAACTTCGCGTCAGTGCCGTTTCGAAGCTAAATCACCGAGCCTGACGTTATAGTGAATGGAGACAGCTGTTAAGATACTCGGAGAAGTACCGCTGCGACCACCCCTCAGTGTGACGGGAAGTTTTGCAACGCCCGTGATTCCGAGGGAGATGGAAGTCTTCCCGCAAGGCGCTCGAAATCGGTGGGGGACGTCTTTGAAATCTTAGAGCGGGAATGGGTAGCTTTTTATAGAGTATTCACTCCTCAGTGCTACGATTTATCCGAAAAATATGACTGCTGACGAATGTCAAAGTCAGTCGCCTTGTTATTCGTATTCCATATTATTGCTCTCCTTTATACTTTCATTACAATCAATGGTGATTCTGTACTCAAGGAGATCAGTATTAAGAAGTGTATTTAAGGGTAAGTATTCACGGATATCACGAAATTTTCAACGATATAGTAACTCAAAATAGAATGGAAAATAGGACAATTATTCCTAATGCACAATTAAATTTAATGATTTTCAATAACCTTTTGATGGGGATAATATCATATGTTTTTCTATTTATCTTAGCATGCAGTCTATTATGATATACCGAGTTCCAGTGAAATTCCACCCACATTATCATAAACCCAGCAAATATTGATTTTAGTCAGTCAATTTTGAACAAAAGTGAGCATGTTTCACCCAATTCGGTAATTTCACTATATATATTTTCTTTAAAGATCATAATCCAAAAAAAATGCCAAAACTAAATATCATTAATTATCAGTATCCAATTAAGCTTCATATTAACATCTTTTAAATGAATAGAATATTTTAATGTTTTCCGTAATCAAAAGAAAATAATGTTAAGTCGAGATGCAACAATTCAGAACCCTAAAGATCTAACTGAAGAACGTACAGTAATGTCTCTATGAATATTTTCGCAGCACTTTCATGTTAAACATTGATGAGCTTGAATGTGTATTAAAAGTCCTTAGTACACACCTTTTAGAAGGCTCCACATGTCATGGGTTCCATAAACTATGAGTTATCAATCACTTAAAGTAAATTTTATTAAGTGTCAGAGCTTTAAAAAAAAAATATTCATTATTGATAACAGAAGGTTTAAAGTTATTCCATAGCATAGATGAATAATCCACGACAGGGTAGTGAACAGAAGTACATATATTTCAAAGTATTATTTGTCCACAATACATGGATAAATATTATCTTGGGGTTACATTGAATGCTCACATAAATGCTAATTCAATTCAAAGTTGTTTTTCATTATAAAAATCTGCCGACGCGTACCTCAAGTACCTGGTTGAACTATTACCTACTAAAGTGTGTGGAATCACAAAGTGTATTTCATTCTTTAACAAGGAATTTTAAAAAATTAAGCCTAAAATGATGGAATAAGAGACGGATTTTTTTATTGACTTTTTTATGAGAAACAGGATCCAGGTGGATGAAAGCACTATCGCAGCAATCAGAGTTATCCCTGGCTTTATGACAATAGTAAGTTACAAGGATAAATTATTAACTAGCGAGGTACTATTATGTTACTGAGGGTTTTTACGTGCTTACTATTTCATTATTAAATAATATTAAGACTTTAATATGGAGCGTAGGTGATATGAGCTATGGATCCGAAACTGGTCTATTGAGGCGAGAAACGGAAGAAGTTTTGAGCGAGGTGGGATAAGAGAGGAAGGTACTAGGCAAAATATGAAGAAGACAGAAAAGTGTGTGGATGAGACAATGAGAGGTAGTGCAATGTTGATAGAAGGAAGAATGATAGGTAAGCGGGGAAGAGGAAGGAAGAAAATAGGATTTTTGGAAGATGTGAAGTCAGGTAGAAAGTGCGAAGTACTGAAGAAGGAACTGTTATAGGGAAAACAAAAGGTCGTTGGCGCGATAAGTATTACGTGGCTAGTATTACGGGCTGACCTACCTAACTTTAATAGTTATATTACCATTGATGATATGATATTACTGCATTATAATTAGTTTTTGACATCAGAATAAATTTTCTTCATTGTTATAATGGTGTTTGCGCAACATCGGTCCCTCTACATCGACCATGGATTTGCTACTTTCAACTAAAATACTATTATTCAAACATACAGAGTATATTACATAATATTTATTGGCAATGTGCAAAATGCAACTTAATTATTTGTTATATTTATCACTAATTATTATTTGAGTGTAAACTCTCTACAGGTAATTTGTAACTGTTCATTCTGAACCCTCAATGCGACCTACTGCAATGCAGGATTTACCTTAATTTAATTAATATTTTAATTGCGGACACATTTCAAAATAATTCCATGCCCAGAATAATCAATTGAAATGAAAATTGCACACTGTTCTGTCTGTCATATTCTGTGACACCAACATGCTCATTTCAGTGGGAGTAACTCGTAAATATGGTATGCATGGAGATTCAAATAATTTCATTTTCTCAAGGGGGGATAAGCGTAGAAATAATTAGGAAATTAAAATGATACACACCTGGTGAACATTGCGTTCATGAATTGATACACTGACGCAAACAGGTACCGGTGTTCATGCTAGCGACACATCTGAACCCCAAAAGAAAGAGGTAACTACGGTGTTTTCACGGTGTTATTTAGAAAACAAAAAGCAATCGTAATTGTATAGTGCGCTATCGTAAAATAGTGGTCGATATATGCAGCTGAATCAAATGCTCCACCATTTGAGAGAAGCGTTAGTAGCATACGTCTTAAGGAAATACACTTGGTCGTTTAGGCACTAGGCTCACATTTCATATGTGTTACTATTTTTACTGCTTCAATTAGAGAAATAGAATTCAATTTCCTAATAGTTCGTCATTATAACCCCGTTTGGTGAGAGATTACCCATTCGGCCGAATGATAACAGAAAAAGGTGTAAATGAGTTTGGGACAATCAAGTTTCATTTATTGGTCAATATTTGGTAAGAATATTCAATGTTCTTGCTTTACTTGAAGATACTCTTCTGTATAGACGTTTAACAATAAAGAAAAAAACCCGGCCAGTTTTAGGTAGTAATACCTACATTCTCAACTTAAACAAAAAGTTGAAAACTTGGCATTTTTTGGCAAGGGAACGTTGTGTTTTTAAATTATTTAAATTTAAATTTTTCAAAAAGTTTGTCAATCACATTTTTCAAATGTGATTTACAAACTTTTCCAAAGTAACGCCATGCACGATTTGAAGTTAAACCCCTCGAATTTCAGCTGAATGACTAAGTAATATTCATTTCTACCTCGTCTTCTTACTTGGAAAAAGTATTTAAATATCGGAACTCAAATACTAGGCTGAGATTAAATATCAGCCGAAGATAACTGAAAAATACTAATGCTAGAAATATATTAATCAAATTAAAACGCGAAATATTTTAACTAAAAAAGAATATTTATTCAAGTGCACAATTATGTATTACCTTGGCAATTGAAGAATTGTAATAACCGATTGCATGACAAATGAGGGATACTACCTTCTGTGAAAGTCTCATTTAAAAACCTCTCAGGCACGTCTGATCACCACTCGTCCTCTTCCATGCTGCACAGACTTTCTTCGTGAGCGAGTGCTGAGGCAGAGAGTTGCTTTTTCCTCGGAAAAGCAATCACGGCGGTGAGCTCTCGTAAAACGGACCTTGATAAACGGATCTCGTGCCCAGTCGGTCCTTCAAAGTTTCTTTTTACGTGAATAGGTTGCTAACCTATCACACGTCCACTACATTTTCGCTGTGAGAGGGTACGACTAAATGAAAGAGGGAGTGGTAGAGAACTTGGCGGCCGCAGCAGCAGTAAAGAAAGGCGCCTCGGAAAAGAGAATGGGCCCTTGCAATTGATGATGCGCATCACCGCACAGTGGTACTCTCTTGAAAAAACATGTAACTCGAGCACATGTCCATGTTGTTGAGTTGAATAAGTGTTCATCTTCCACTTGTGAATGGATCCCGCCCCACAGTGAGAAATTAGAATTATTTCACTTAACTTCATAACACGAATGGCATTGCTCTCTCGCGTTGAAACGGTATTTTTCGCACATTTCCATCGGTTCTCACACTGACTCGGATTCATTTGGGGGAATGTGGGATCCAATGCAAGGAACAGATCAAAATGAGATTCACTCTTAGTGCACAATACTATGTCACTCTACATTTACAATTACTTTTTTTATGTGTAGATCATGTCTTATTTTTTCTATACCCACCGCATAAGTTGGGCGGCATTTTACACTCACTTCGTTGGGTTCGTACGGGTAACGCACGAAGGTGAAGGCCACACTTTCAAATCGGTTGATCCAAAAATGTATCAGCATTTGTAAAAATGAATTTAATTATTTTTTTTAAATACAACGATAAAAATGACTCTTGCAACCAAACCACGCTCTACCGCCGGTAAGTAACGGCAGTTTGGCGAAAATCAAGAAGATCGGGCCGGCGTAATCCTACTGCGAATGAGAGAGAGGAGTTCACGGATCGGCCGCAGTACAACGATGTTGGATGGAACGGGAAACCACCATATTAGACTCCCTAGATACACTCCTGCATTCATAATTATGAAGGAATGGAATTCTTCGTGGTAAAATACTTAGAAATTATGGGTACAGATTCTGGGAAGAGAACATAAGTTTAGGAAAATAAATGTCGGTAAGGGAAAGTTAGGCAAATTCAACACTAGTAACTGGGAATATGACAAATGTAATGATAGAGATCACAACGTTAGGGTTAAGCGATTTCAGAATGAACGTCAAAACAATCGTGAAATTCCCTGTATTTTTTCAGGTTTGATCAAGCATTTCTCTTCACTTCACAAGACCAAAGGTCGGCGACTTCCAAAAGGTATATGATGAAAAACACAAGGGTGGATATGATGCTCTGAAAAATTCAAATGGCCATGAAATATTATCGGAAAATAAATATGAGATGTAAGTTTGGAAATATGGGGAACATAAAATAACTAAATGTTCTCTTATCTTTCACAAAAAAATATTTTAACTGAAATTAACCTACATATAAGGAGGCAGATGTCCTTAAGAGATCCATTAAAAGAAATTAACGATCCGCCCTCCACTTACGGGAAATATAAAACTCGGTCTCTAGAATAAAAGATTTTATCGTATCGGGCCGATCGTACAATACGCATAGTTAACAGTAAAATATCAAACGAAATGTATTGCTGAACGCTAAGCATCTCCTTTGAAGCTGAGCCTCTTACAAAAGTACAGACCATATTCTTGATGAAAACATTCTGCAATAATAGGTTTGGTGCTTCAAGTTCTGGTTTTTTAGATACTGAAAATTTTTGAAGAAGGTTTGACCCAAGATCATCATATTCCGTTTCCATCGTTGAAGTCTAACAATAGGATGAAGAATAGATTGAATATAATAGGTGGTTGCAGGCAAATTTACTCTTTGCAATTATGAAAAATATACGACTTTGCAATATTCCACCCTGTATTGTTAATAACTCAACCAGTTTCAACGAGAATTCATTCTCAAGAGGTTTCTCAATACCTGGTATTGGAGGTGGACCAAATCAAGATCAAATGAACGGAAAAAGTCATAACACGAGGTAGTATTGAGAAGAGAAGGAGGAATTATTTTGCAATATAGGAAAAAAAAGAACCAGATAGATTGGGTAGACCTTGAGACATAATGTATTAGATAGGAATTTAATAGAAGGGAGAAGAGAGTGGAATATGAATAAAAGGTAAAGTGGAATGTTATAAGAAGGACCTATCAGGGAGTACAAGGGAGCTGTCATTAGAAAGGAAATATTGGAGGCCTGCATTCAACTAAATTCGGATTGAAATATATTGAAATATATTAAATATATTGAAATATGATGATCTATAATTTTATGAGTTCTATCGTTCTATCGACTTTTAATGATTAATGTCCAACGTTTTCAGTTATTTACCTATTCTCGTTTTCATACAAAATTTACTTCTCTCATTTCATAACGTTTTGTCATATACTTTATGATTAGTAAAGCAAAATGATCGATTACTTCACTTATTTGAAAATTTCATAGCTTTCTTAAATTTTGTCGAAATAGACAAAGGAATTCATTCAGCGACGTGAAAGTACACAGCACACGATACGACTGTGTGATGCATACTACATAGAATCATTGGCGCCTGGTTTGATCTGTGGGAAAATGATCGCAAAATCACATGAAACAAGACAACTGCACATTAGACTACAGGGTATATACTACAAAGG
>LYUA01006045.1:16428-26581 GCA_002093875.1 Calopteryx splendens | reverse complement strand
GGTGCAGGGGAGGGCGGAGGAGGTGCAGGGGAGGGCGGAGGAGGTGCAGGGGAGGGCGGAGAAGGTGCAGGGAGGGCGAAGGGTGCGAGCGAGGAAATTGAGATGGTATGGTGCTCGAATGGTGCTATGATGGATAATGGTGCTCGAATATAGGGCGCGGGTGCGGTGGGTGGGGAGCATCGACGAGCCTCTTGCCCGGAAGGAATATCCATCGTAGCCCCGCTCACTCGTTGGGAAGGCATTTGGCGATCGCTCACTGGAATGCAAGGCGGATGGTTCGGCCACGCGTTACATTTTGCGGAAACTTTATGCTTCCGAGTACGACATTGGCAAAATAGACGAGACCTGTAATATTTTTTTGTAAAAACGCAAAGCTGCACTGTCTATTCTCTCATTCCTTACTTTTTGGATAGATTCAAAAGGAAATCAGCAAAAATGTAAAACCACGAAGTAAATAAGTGGTACTCTTCGAAGCAAGGAAAGTGGAGAACAGAAAAATTCTTTAAAAAAGTCGATTTCTGAAGTAAATAATTTGCGTTTGAATATTTCACCGAACCGGACCGTCAGTTCCTTCTCATGATTCTTCGTCGTCGCAAGTTCTCTTTCCTAAATATGACATCACAACTACAGCTAGAGCCTATTTCCCATACTCGATGTTAGAGGAAAAAAGAAAAGAAAACGCTGCCTTGGAAGAACCTAATGGTGGTCAAGCTAATAAACTGAGCCAATCTGAATAGGATAAAAGAGATGTTTTTCCCAGCAAAGAATGTGTGTCAAGAAGTGGGCGTGGAAAGGAGTGAGCAGAAACTTTCAGACCTATCGTAATAAAGCATTTTTGCGCCCATTGTTACGCAAAAATAGGTGACGTGGAAACTCGTTTAAAGAGATGAGGAACTCATGAGAAGGTGGGAAAGGAAAATATTAAGAATGATATGTGGTGCAGTTCACAGGAATGGAGTCTGGAGGATCTGAATGAATTAGGAGCTAGAAAACCTGTGCAATGAACCTGATTTAGTGACGGGAATAGAACGCGGGCGAATTAGGTGGCTGGGACATGTCTGAAGGATGAAGGAGAAAGGTGCAGTTACGGAGGATTTTAATTGGCGAACCAAGATGAAGGAAGACGTGGAGTAAAGTTTTAGAGAGTTGGTGGAGCACGGAACTAAACGGAGTGACGGATAATTCTAAACGGGCTGGTTCACAATTGCTCGTTACCTGATCTGATAGAGGATAAAAAATAAAAACACCCGCATTTATCCGTTTTTCAATCTTCCTCCAAGTTTTCGAGTTATAGGTGGTAAACATCCAAGCGCATAACACTTTCGCTGGAGGTCCATTGTTTTTTACGTCACAAGACGCTCCCATCCAATCACCCCGGTGCTTACAGTCTGGCTTGCCTGGCCGAGCCAACGGCGTTGGGCGAGCCTTTTCCGACAGACACAGGAACTACGAAGGTCGTTCAAAAGCGAGTGTTCACAAATTTTTTCACCGCAAATTATATTGGGAAAATTTTATGCTAAAATGTTAGCTTAAGATGTAATGAATATGTGGTACAGGTTTTATTGATTGGAACGCAGTGCTGCTTCAGCGGCAGCCGTTGCAAGATGACACATTTTTAGATCGCCTAACGCAGGCGATGGAGGATAGAAACAATGAATTGAAATTTTGCTTTTGCTAGAACGCAAATCTTCATCCGAGGCCTTTTCAATGTCCTACAGGAGGTTTTTGGAGAATCTTTTCTTCTTGAAGTGAATGTTACAGGAAGCCTAGATTCTTGAGATTTTTTCCTGGTTCCCAATGTGAGGTATGTAAATTTTTTTCATTATCAGAAGCGGTGGTTTTACTAGTATTTTTGCATTCTATTTATTCAAATATTATATATACTATTTACTAGCATGACTGCTGAGATGCTTATGAATGACCTATCAGTAATGGCTTCCTGCATGTATTCTTTCTGCATGTACTGGAAAAATAATGGGAGAAGTGCATTGCATCCAGTGGAATGTACTTTGAGAAAAGCCATCAAAATTTGAAGGTTGATTGGACGCATGCTGTAAAAACATTATGATCATCTTTATTGAACAACTCTTGTATTAACGAAGTGGCCAGTAACTTGATGGTCTTTCTCGTTTTACGAGTTAACGGATAACCGCAGAAGAAAAAGAGTTCCATGAAAATCATTTTTAGGATCTATCTCCTGAATTCATGGATGAAATTGAGACTTTGCGTAGGATTGAATACTGATCCCCATTCTCTGGGAATAGAAGGTTGAGACAAGAGGAGGAGACAGAAGACCGGAGGAGAGTGACAAGGGAAGCCAATGCCACTTGAAAGCGCCAAAGATGGATTCCATTAGGAATCATAATATCCCTCTCATAAAGTAATTAATCCTATATCACTCACATCTTACTATCAGCTAATTCTTCCAAAATAAGGTGGTGTATTGGGAAACTGCATGATGTGACGAAATCTCTAAATGGCCCCCAAGCTTGCCACCTAAATTCTCTCATTCTATGAGGGATCCCTAATTTCAATTAAAATAATTCGGTTATATGCCCGTTTACTATATTATTAAGATAAATGTAATGAATTCGTTTCACGGCATATTCTTAATGTGCTCTTCTTACTCTAACCATGAATATTTAGTGGCTAGAAATGCATTTGCCCTTTGCAGTTGCAGGCAGTTTGAACACACTAAGCTGAAGCCAACTCGGATTTAGTATATGCACATTTTGAAACAGATATTGGCCGATTTACTTATGATATTCTCAAAGCACCTTTCAAATAAACCATTGACACGACCCCCCGACAGCACTATTATTCACTTCACTATCTATGAGGTCAAATTATCTAAAACTTAACGAGAAGACTGATTTAGGGAAATCTTATCTCACGGTACACAAAGAGCAATATTTAATGACATGTGCTTAAATAAGGCATTTTAACTTCCGGTGTGTCACCTATGTCACACGTGTTTCATGATACGGCTCTAATGCCTATAAACTAACGGGATTGAGTCTTGCGTAGGCAGATATATGAGATTATTTTCCGACGGCACAGCGATAACTGGGGAAAGATTTCTACTGATGGCAAGCTAATGTCTCGATATTTTGGTAATATTTCGGATTGCAGTAAGAAGAGGAGGGATTAGAACTATATAATGACGAATGGGGGGCTAGAATTGGAGAAAAATGAATAATAAACATGATATTTCATATTATATGGAGAATCGATTAAGTAACTCTTTTCAAATACATACTTGAGTGTCAGGCTTTACCTGCATCCTATATTGGGTCCAATAATACGCGGGTCAACCTAAAGCTTGGCGTCATTAACCGGGCTGCGAGAAAATGTAAATAACGAGGAAGGAAGAAGTATTGCTCTGCCTTGATTAGAAAAGATGTGGAATATGCGTGGAAAATTCGGAAATACGGCATCCATCGCAGAAAGTGTTAATTAAGGAATGGCGTAAACTTCGAAAGCGATCCGTTGGAATCGTGAACCATTGCTCCCAAAAGAGACTACTATGAGTAACGGGGTTAATGGAGAAACTGTGATAGTAATCCAATCACATCGATACCTAGCGTGATTTACAATTGAACGTTAAGAAAGGCACGCGAATTAACTTGGCACACCGAGGGTAGAGGCCGCTTTATCGGGAGATTAGACCACTCGAGGAGAATGACGTAAATCGCCCCATCACGTACATATATTATCTCCAAAGATTATTTTTGAACTCCAGAATGTGTTTCGGTTCCTCTAATACTCGCTATACATTTGAGACAACAATAAATATCATTATATCATATCGCATTATATACTTATTTTGCTAGGCGACGCTCGAATTCTGGTATCGAGAACGTACGGGTCGTGGAGTTTTCTATTTTCTCTTACTCTGATCATGGACTGTGCGAAGAAGACAATGTACATACTTCAGTCTGTAATTCTCTTTCAACTTTAACTAAATGATCTAAGAACGTCCTTGCGAAAAGTAAACTCTAATGCCCGTACTCATATTTCTCCGTGTTTCAGTCCTTATAGTCTATTCCCTTCCACATCGGAAAAGCTACTAGGTATCTCAGGTTTCCTCTTAAGATCGTCTTTACACCGATGAATCGTCTCCGACTAATTCTATTTGAATTCTTTTGAAGGAAATAATATTGTGGAGTTACCAAATAACATAAGCCTACATGACCGGTTTCGTTCTACAGACGACATTATCTTGTGATGATATATTCTAGGAGACTAAAACGCTCGTTTCGCCAGTGAATTTGATTTTGGTAGTAGCATTACATTTACGTGGCTTGTGTGTCAAAGCGAGCGTCTTCCGCAGGCCACCGCAACGCCGTGAATCCAAATATACACCCAAAGCCACGGGTCATCATCCCACCATTTGCAGAGTAATTGCCATCTTTCAAGTGGGAAATTCCATGAGGTTGCGTCTGAAACCGTAAAATGTAGGTATCGCCACTTCAATGCATACCATATTAATCCTTCGGACATGAAGACACGGCCCGCATGGAACGATCCCAGATGACGGGGGCCAGCACCCACCCCCCATCGGCCACGGCGGGGCCAGGAGGGGAGGCGAGGCGACGATCACCAGGGGGGGGGGAAATGGGGATGGATGGAAATGCCTCCAGGGTGCGGTTGTGGGTGGCGGGGGCGGCGTAGGTATTCGATGCGCTAGAAATTGTTTTGGGAGATGGCTAATGGGATGTGACCCCGTTCGCCCATCAAATCGCGTACGCTGCCCGATGCTCCCCGTTTCCCTCTCGAAATCCACCCCCAAGTATTTTCCCCCGAGTAGAATAACTTCTTGGTCTATTACTTCTCTCTCCCGAACGGATTCCATCGACTGACCTCCGGGTTAAATGACGTTTAAGTCTTTGGGATTATCTATGTAAGAAACGTGTAGGCACATGATATTTAAGTAATCAACGGAGTGGAATCGATTCTCGAGGAACAACGATGAAAACTTAATATTTCTCCTCAAAAACTCACGGTCACAAAGAAAGCAATCTAACTAATAGACTTAGTTCTAAGAAAAGATTAAAAGTTACCCTAATTAATGAAAATAATTGGAAAATATTATTTTCTTAACACTTAAATGGAACATTTATCCAAGCTAATATATTTCCTAATTATCTGTTAAAGGAATCAGATTGGTTGGTTGGAGAGTGTCTGGTTATTCAATTTTCCGTTAGTGATAAGATATTTAGCAGTAATCTAGCCCTCACTTGGAATTCCTGGAGAAAATCTCGAGATAAATGTACCATCCGATGAACGTGACATTTAGGTGCACAAGTTAGTTTATTTTTTCGTCAAGATTAGGATAATGCGGCAAAAGACATGTCGACGCTTTACCCTTTCCGCTGTACATAATATGCTTCTAACATAAATTTCAGATTTTTTCTTATTTTTCTGACGAAGATCGCCTGATCAGTAGCCTACCTGTGAAAATAACAGTTAAGGTCCCGTTTCATTAAATGTATGGGCCTTAGCCATTTTAATGCAATGTTTACGTATTCATTATATTTCCCCTGCTCTTCATTGCAGGCTACTATCGAGGGGAACAAGTGTCAAGAAACATGCCAAGTGTCCACGGCCGACCAAGAGACAGTGAAAACAAGCGTCATTGTCTCTTGGTCGGCGGCGGGAGCGGTTGGTAGCTGTCGGTGCTGGTTCTATTTTCGTCACTGATTTTCACCATTATGTCATTTTCCATTCCAAAATCTGTAGTTTTTCAGATACGAGACAAAATATAAGTAGCGCCTCGCGACAGTTTCGCCATAGCGCCCCGAACATTGCCCCGCGCGTGCGCACTACCTATTCTGACACCTTGATCATCTGACTGCTTTCCACCGTGTCATTTTTTTGTGTGAAAGATAAGTTTTTACGTTTTTTCATAATTTTCAGTTTTTAAGTCAATGTGATATTCCACCGACTGTGAAAAATACACTCTGTTATCCGATTGATGGATGGGGGAAAACTCGAACCCGCTGAAATTCATCGGCAGAGAGGTGAGATGTCTGGTGACGGTTCAGTGAGTGATGGAATGGTTGGGAGATGGGTATAATAATAAGACAGGTCAACGAAGCTCGTCATCATTTAAGAGGGAGTGTTTGTCATCATTGGCAACACCGTTCTTTGACGAGAGAAAACACAAACTGATCTCCAGATATGACGAGTGCCTCACAAATGGGAAAATTAATGTCGAAAAATAGTTCAAGACATGTTCTTTCATGCAAATATAAGTTCAAGGAAAAATATAATGCTTGAAGTTTTTTAACACAAGAACGGCACTTCCTTTTGAGCGCACCTCGTATTTCTATGGGGCCCGCCACCCCGTTTTAATATCATATCAGCCAGCTATTAAATGTACAATCATGAATGAATGGATTCAAATTTAAAAAAAGGGAAAATTAGCTTTACAATTTTGTGAGAAATTCTGAGAGATAATTTATGAAAGACAAGCATTTGTTAAAAGCCAAAAAAGAAACGGTTTTTAGGCCAAATGTCAAAATAAGAAAGGAACATGGTAAAACGGGTAAAACATGTAATATCGATTTGGAAGGAAGCCGGATAAAGAAGGTACATACTCTAAAGTGGAGGTATATACTAGGATACAGAAAGCTAAGGAGGTCTTCAATATGGAGGAAAGTTTATCATAAGGGAAAAATGGCTGGGAATGAGAATGGTAAAATATTTAACTTGAAGTGTGTCATCAATATGGTGAACATATTTTGGCGCTGATGAATGAAGAGAAAAGTAATTGGAGACATTTGATATGCGGGGCGTCATGGAGGGGAATGAAAGTAATTAGCTCGGTGGAAAGAGCGAGAAAGGAGGAAGCGGTGAATGGAGTTGGTGAAGGGAGGGGTGGGGGCTTTCGAAGGCGATGACCAACGGCGTCGGCCCTGGCTGACAGAGAAATGCAAAGTGGAGGAGGAGGCGTTGGGAGGGTGGTGGGAGGTTGGTGGAGTCCGATTGGTGTCAGGGAAGCACGTGGGGAGGGTGAAGGGGAGAGCGGTGGCCCGAGGGAGAGGGAGGGGGCTTCACTTGGTGAGGACCATCAGCGTCCCTCATTCCTCCTCCCGAATGACACACATCCACAGCACAGATTCGTGCGCTCACGCCCAGAACCCTCTCTTCTCAAAGCTGCAACTTCCCGAGTGATAAGGGAACTCACTGCGGAAATTATTCAAGTGTGGAATCCCAGGGAAAAATTGCGTCCCTAAAATTAAAAAGTTCAAATGATTCAACAATGACATTTTATTTATTGCTGGATACGATACATTTCTGAGGCTCTTCGATAAAGCGAAGGCAGAAGGTGGTCACCGTAAGATATATACCCGTGTGATATTCAAGAACGATTAAGGGTTGTACCTTGATTCCCTTTCTTAAAAGCTGTAATAGGGCAAATGCCACTACAAATCCAGGCGCAAGACGCAATTAGCATAATGCATGAAGAGTATTATTTAACATCACGAAAGCAGCCGAAGTTTGAAAGAAAATAAATTACATTACTTACTCATACCTGATACCCTTTGTGAGTCACCTACTTCCGGAAAGCTTATTGTATATTATAACACACCAAAAATCCATCAGTACAAACCTACACTTATAATCTTGAAGATGTTCAAATTAGCACTGCTGGCCATGTGGCTTGAGCATCGCCATTACAACGGATATTACTTGAGGAAAACAAAACTAAATATAGAATCCCACCCTAGCAGAATTTTATGTAATAGCTTGTTTGAATTCCTCCAAACAATTGAAATTCAATATTTTTAATTGTAATGGAAACTATTTTTCCCTTAAAAGTTTAAAAAATTCAAATAGTGCAACAACGATATTTTCTTTATCGTTCACGCGATAATTTTCTAGGGCCATTCTCCATGGGAGAAGGTCATCCTCGTAAGAATTGTCTTCGTGTTCCTTTAAGATTGAGTATCCACGGTACGTTGATTCCCTTTCTTAGCACCTGTAAAGAGGCATCTACCATTACAAAGCGAGGTACAAGACGATATTAGCATAATGCATGAGTGGCATTATTTTGCATCATGAATGCTGTTTGAAGGAAAAAGAACTAGCTTCCGCATACCTGATATACACTGTGGTTCACGTACTGCCTGAAAGCTTACTGTATGAATATAAAACTTAACATTCATTAGTCATAGCTGATGACTCATCCACTTATTGCCTTCAGTATCTCATGGAAAGCAGATGCAGTTCAGTGATAGAAGTGGAAAAATGAGAAATCTGAATCTTCACTGCCGAGATATTGCAGCCTTGAATTCCACCGATGTCGGACATAATGAGTGACACGTGTGCGCCTGGCTCGGCTGATCAAACAACTTCTTAGGTTCTTTCGTAATATGAAACGGAAATTGCTTTTTATGATAACATTAATGTCCTGTAGTCATGAAATTAATTTGTTGGTTCGTAAAAATATCCTTCTAAATAAGAGTTGGACAGCAAATCACGATCGTTAAGAAGGTAACACCAAAGGCTTGAAATTCGTTGTCAATCACTCGGTCAGAAATTAATAGCCGGTAGAGTTAACTATGACCTTTCACAAAACGATCCTCTTATTTTTGGGATATTTAATAGCTTCAATCAATGGTATCGTCCTCAGTGGCGGCGGCATAAGGTTATCGCCAGTTGGTCCAGAGATTCCCTCCTAAGGGAGCCCCCTTCCCCTTGTGCTTGGATACTTGTGATTTTCCACATTGTTTATGATCCAACGCAGAAGACCAAAATTATATCTTTGCGCTCGCTTGAGTTATTGCTAATAAAAAAATAAAATCTAAACTTACATCTTGAACTTGCTGCAAGGTAGGTGATTAACAGATTTGGAATGAGAAGTTTATAAAGAGGGACTATTCCACTCAAGGTAAAAAACTTATTAATTTAAGTATATCAATAGCATTGATTAACATCCAATTCCGATAATTTGAGCAGAATATATTTTTGATTAAATGAGTAGAAATAGCCTTATTGTTTCTTTTTTCACACTTAAGACCAACTAATGCATTCATATTGGAAAATAGGTTTTAATACGAGCTATTCAGGTAACATACATTTATCTCCTCTATTTAGGTTGAACATTATTTTTCTAGTCCACTTTTTAAGGTTCCCCTAAGAAACGTGTGAAATTCACCCTGTAGGATGTGAATAGATGTATTCATTTGAAAATACCCCATTGTAACTTGTAAATTTGCCAATTTACTCATTATTTCCTCATACATACTTATCTATTCAAATCTGAAATTCTCTCCTCATCCTCTTCCTCTGTAATACTTCTGTCTATTATGCCATAAATATTTCATTAAGTGGAATAAATCACAAAAGAAGACTTCAACGAGTGTTCCCTGAGAAGAGCGACAAAGACATTTCCCTGAAAGCGGATACACCAGCGAACAGCCATCGCACTTTGACCCTGTGTCAATTGCCAAGCGGAATCCTAAGACTGAAAAATGGGAGGGTGGCAAAGATGAAGGCTATGGGGGGCACCGGGGCCATTTTTAATACAACTCTTCTGAATGACCTGCAAACAGAAACATGATCGTAAAGACCCTCGTTGGTATATTAGGGATGTGAAACGGCCTTTGAATAAACAGAAAGTTACAATATCACATTTTTTTTAAATACCCAAATCTAACATTAAGTCAAGTTGAAATCAACGGAAAGATGCACATATATATATTCACACACACACAGTACAGAAACTTTATAATAGTTATTAAAAGTGGCATTGTGGGAAGCTGCGTGCTTGGCGACGGGGGGGTAGGATGATTGGGAAGTGGAAATGCAGGAGGCACGATGGTTGTTGATGCGAAGATTGAGGGAAGAGGAAGTTTTTCCGGTATAGGAGGTCTCAACATCCAACGCTGATTCCCCTAATCCCTTCTCCCCCCTACCTCCCCTCCTTCCTCTCTCTCCCCTGCCTCCCCTCTTCTATTCCCATTCCTATTCCTTTCTTGGTTGAGGAAGGCTGGTTGCGACCCCAGCCGAAAATTTCCATTTTTTAGTGTGTAAATGTACTCTTTCGTGTGTTTTTCCGCCAAATGTTTTTCACACCTTTGAATATTTCATATTAATATATATATATATATATTTATATATATATATATATATATATATATAT
>LYUA01006043.1:7564-18049 GCA_002093875.1 Calopteryx splendens | reverse complement strand
GGCATATGCCTAGTGAGGAGCAGGGTTGAGCCACAGGCTCAACATTTTAAGTTAGAAGAGTTCACACGTTGGCTCGATGGTAAGGGTTTTTTGATGCTACGAATCCCAAGGAGTCCTCGGTACAAGAAACGGTTTCATCAGTATTTCTGTTCCGAAAATTGCACGCAACATCAAGCGATGCTATCGTTTGCGCAATAAGGAGTCATTATCACATTGTAGCATCATTAAAGGAAAACTCCGAGTATTCTTACAATTATTTTTTTTTTATGTTGGTATTGATTTTCCTCCACCTCATAGACGAAATTTAACCTGCACGTCATTCCCTTTCTTGCACTGGCGCTATCGATAGGATTCTAAGAGGGCTGTTGATTAATAGTTTGGTTATAAATAAATAATTCTCATAATTTATTGAGCAGAAAAAATTCATTATATTTTATAATGTTAGCCTAATGTGTAATTTATGTTTGGTACATGTTTCATTGATTTGGTTTCAGTATTGCACCAGAGGCCGCCGTTGTTCAGTTGAAACATGATCAGTTCAAAGGTTTGTTAAATAAATTATGCGAATTAAAAATTTATGATCGACCCTATGTTGAGCATCTCTCGGTTACTATAGGAAATTAATGCTCTGTTAATAATTACTCTCATACTACCCTATTTTTAATCTGTTTAAAATCAATCAACTTTTTTAATTCGACTCTTTAATGTTAATCATTTAATATTACTGATCACAAGTAAGATAATCCACTATTTCTGAAACATTTTGTATTCTTAACTGTATCGAGTTAAGTTTTCTTTTTTCTTTTGTTGTATTCTTGCCTTAAGTTTGACCGTTTTCTTCAATTGCAATGCATTGCACTATGGTAGACAAAAAACTTTATTTTTCCACAACTTAATATGGCAAAACCTGGGTTTCGACAACTATGTCATCCTCAGGTGAAAGTAAGTAAGAAAATAAAGTTGTTTTGTCTTTCATGGCGAATCGTTTCCACCGAGTAACGGCCGATACCATCAGCATTGTATTATTTCAATTGGCCTATTGGAAGTTTCCCAGAGCAAATGAAATCTTTATACTATTTTACCTTTTCAATTTCTACCCTTTCTGCCCCTGGGACTTCTAATTCTGCTTTTCTTGCAGTCTCTTCAACCACCTCTTCTACCTCCGAGTTTTGGAAACTGTGATTTGAAGGGCGCTATTTAAATTAAGTCTTTGGTGGCAGAATGTTCATTCACTACTCTTTCAATCCGATGGTTGCCCATTACATTCACCACGCGCGCAAATATCATTGCTTCCCATGTTCATCTTCTCTCCTCATCGACTGAATTTCGCAACCGTACAACACTCCGCTCCCAATCAACATTTTCACTATTCGCAATATTTTTCGGCTTTTCGTTAGAGTCCTGTCATCAACTCTCTCTCTCTTCTTTGTAGAATTTTCTCTCGCTGACGCAGATATTATCCTAATATCCTTATTACTAAGTCAATTTTTTTTCCAAAATACTGCTCAGATTAGTGGAGTTTTCTACCTGCTTCCAATTAATAATTCCTCCCTACTTCGATGCGTAACTTTAGCCCTCCTATTTCTCATTAATCTCGTTACTTTGATTTTATTATGATTTGTTTTCATCTCATCCCTGTTACACTAATCCTGTAATGCACTTAGCGAAGACTGAAATCGCTTGGCTGACTAGCTAGCTAAAGCTGGATGATTCACACGCCTCGCCGAATTGATTATCTCCCATCCACCATTATCCCTTACTCTAGCATTCTCATACTCCTTTCGCCATTTTATACGCTTTAATAAGCACGAGTGATAATGGTTAACCCTCTGTCATCCCCATGCCAATGATTACACATCTTGACTATCGATCTCAAATACGTGTACAGTCTGGATAAAATACAGGTTTCAAATTATTCACCTATCCTTTGATCTATTCTGTGTTAACCATGCACCCAAAAGTTTTCTATTTTCAACATTACTTTTGTTTTCTATTAAGTTTTTGGTTTGCTCTAGCATTTGTTTGCTGTTGATTTTTTCCTTAGGATCGTTTTTGTGACGTAGGAAAAGAAAGGAGGATTTTTATTCTGTAACACCTAGGATGAAATGAAAACTTCGTTTTAGTAAATAGTGGTATCAGAAATCCGTTAATCACTCGGTTGCTTTAACTCCGTGTCCACTCCTGCAGCACATATGCAGCAATGCGTCCATTGACTTTATACACTCAACTCTGACCTTTTTGATCCACAAATCAATTAAAAATGTCCTCGTCATGTTGTTCCTTTCTTCTCTCCATCATTAATTTTTCGATTTCAATCGAGATATGACATTCCTTATTATTCTTGCATTTTAAAACTATCAAGCGTCTACATAAGGAAAAATTATCAAGTGCCTACCACACGAAAACAGTAAATGAAGGCAGTAACCATTCCCTGTTGCTTGGAATAAATGAAAAGGGCATTAGGTCGTGATTCCAATAATTGTTACTTTCATCATACAGTCCCTAAAATATCCAGACGCAGAAAAAAGAGTAGGCATGCAACATTTATTGGCAATTCGTAAAAAAAACCTGGCCGAAAGTGAAAGAAAACAAAAAATTAGTGAAATGAGTTAAATAGAACATTTTTTGGGTAATATTCTTAAGAACACATACCTACGACTGTTTAAGCATACGACATGCATCATTCATAAAAGGTGTAGTAAATTTTTAAATATTATATTTAATTCTTTTCGTAGTATTTGGAGGATTTCTAAGTTCGTTACTCATCATTTATCGCAAACACGTGAAATGTTGCTGTCTTTGTTTTTTCAAATCTCTTAAGAGGTTACGTGATTTTCGCGTTGGTCTTTTTGAGGAGACTGGCAATCAATATCATCGCGTGGTTGCGACGTCTGCCCCCTCCCCCTACATGCGTCTATTCATGGCGACTAACCTGATGCTCACTTTTATCCCATATGTACACTTAATAAAAGAGAATCCCTTCCCGTCATTCCTCCTTCCCTGACCCATGCGATTCCATTGGTCACTTTTTGGCACCTCATCTTCGACTCCCTGAAGGAGAGGTGGTTTTTTTTCGCAACTACCAAGCACATGATAGGATTGATAGCATAAGATAAACACGTGATAGGATGCATTTTTCATATGATAGGATTCTTTCGAACACCCAGTTTCATTATTGCCCTCCACAGATATTTTAAATTACATCAGTAATTTTTCGTGCTTTAACTTGCGTGGATTCCTTTAAAAGCGGGTTCTCGCAGCGCAAATATCATTTTTTAAAAAAATAGTAGAATTTTTGCGTCCTAATAATTTTCTCTGTGTCTGAAGCAGATTCAAGCGACCTGTATTTATCCAAAAAGCCGAAGCCTCTCTTGCGCTCCTCGCGTCTCTAGAGAGTCTCCCATCCATCCTTAAGCTTATACCAATAACCCTGTTACACACTTGTCTTCTTCTTGTCGTAGAAATTTTTCACCAATCTCGGGGATCATCTTTGCTCTTTTTCTGATTAATTTATCAAGCCAAACCAACGCAAGAGAACTTTTCAAAGGAAATATATAGTCACAGAGAGATGATAACAAAATTCTTGTTCGAAGAATCCAGTTCTGAATCGAAAATCAACTTTCCGAGGAGAGACTCTTTATCCCCTCTACTTTCCTTTATAGCGATTTCCTCCCCGGTAAGACAACTCGAGGCATGGAAAGAAAATAAGCCTGCATCGTGCAGCAGCCTTTAGTTAGAAAAGTTGTCGCTATCCGAAATTAGGAACGTGTAGAGGAAAATAAATATCTCGGTCTTACAATTAGTGAAGATCAAGTAATTTGCAATAAGGGGATTAAGGGTGAATAGAGTAGAAACAATGCAGCAGAAAGCTGTCTAAACAATCAAATTTTAATGATGAGATTAGGACAATGGGATCACTCGCTGCTCCTGTCGTATCTAGAGTGCTGTTTTGTAGTAATTGAACAGAACGAGGTAGAACTGTTGGCGACGGACAGGATTACTAAGAACCTACTGATATAAATTGAGGCCGATAAAATTGTAGAGCGGTTATAGACAAGCTCTCTATCTTATTAAAAAGAATAGTGGTTGAGATATAGGTATGTAACAGCGGAGAAAAATTATTTCCTCTAAAATCGTCTAGAGTTAGTAGTTTTCCATTCTATCGTTTCTTCCTTAAACTTTTCGGAATTATATTGTATAGAAGTACTGTTGTGTCCCAAGAGCTTAGATCGGTTGCATCAGCCGTTTTTCGATTTCTTAATCACGAATTGAATTAAAATAAGTTACCTTTCGACACACGCTCGCTGGATGACTCCCAGCGCGCCGGTATCGAAGAACGGACGGAAAGAGTGGTTGATCTATCTGTGACAATCAACCAGCCCGTCTATATTTTAAGACGAGGTCGGATGACGTGGTCTCCTCACCCCCAGCACACTCTCGGTCACTGATTTTTTAAATACTAAATGGAAATTAGAAACACCACACTTGAACCTTACACAACCAGAATTGACTGTTGATCCAAGTGACTTAGGAGACGATACACAAGTAGGATGGTCTTTGGGAGGGTCAGGTCTCGTTTGGTGTGTTCTCATGACTGCAGTGGTTACGTACATGGCTTTCCGATTGTACAGGCACGAACAATGCATGCTTTATTTGCTCTAAACAGTGGATGGACGAGAACTATTCGTCACCAAGAAAGCTATAATGAAAGGAAAGGTAAGTCCAGGATGAGAAGACGGAAGGGAACTGCTGGAAATTACTAATCTCTCGCATGCAAGAGCAACTAAGTGTTATTTACTACTTTAGTGCATTATCCCTATTACCTAAATGACTAAGTGTTATTGCTTGAATAACTAAGTGTTATTTACCCCATTGCATGAATAACTAAGTGTTTTGCATGAATAATTGACTGTGCCCTGTGTGTGCCGTTGTGTGCCGCTTATTGAGAGAAATTTGACTTTATAGCTGACTGTGTGTCACTTATTGAGATAAATTCGACTCTGTGACACTAGAGAGCTTGACTGTGTGTCGCTCATTGAGAGAAATTTGGCTGTTTGTTGTCACTGGAGATCTTGACTGTGTGTCGTTTGATTGAGAGATTTTGACTGTGTGTCACTGGAGAGCTTGGCCGTGTCTAGATGAGAGAAAGTGAAAGAGCTCGGGGAGAAAAAAAGGTGGATGCATCTCGATAAAAAAGGAGAACATTCCACGCGAAAAGATGGCCTACGTGGACATCTTTTGGGGTGGGTGACCAATCGGCCGTGATCCGAATAAATTAATGGTGCACTAGTAGAGGAAACATCTACCACGTGAGGGAGATGCCGACACGCGTCACGGATTCCTATGAAACGAAGGCCTAAATGAGTTAAAGTGAAATTTCTATAGAAATGGTTAGAACAAACCAGTTGTAAGTAAAGGAAGTAAATATAGATGAAGGGAAAATCAAAATAAATAGTTGTAACTGAAAAGTAAAGTAGTAGTAGAAAAAGAAAAATAGTTGTAGACTAACTATAAGTGAAATGAAAATAGTGCTTAGCGCTAGAAAAGTAGTTATAGGTAAAAAGAAAATAGTATTAAGAGGGAAAATTAATTAGAAATAGTGAACTAATTTTAAGGTAACGAATCATGCAACTAAGGCTTCTGGTTGTAAAACGAAAGGAATGGCCTGATCAACCAATACCCTTTTGTTCCACAGAGCATATTGCGAAAAGACACTGCCCAAGGGTTAACAGAGCGGACAGCAACTGTATCGGAAGGTGACCAAGAAAATGAGGACACACCACTGTAAAATATTGGGAATAATATTATTAGTGTGGTGGGCAAAAGCAGAAAGTGTACCGCGGGGGCTTTATTTCGTCTGATACCAAATGTCACCTTGTATGATACCACTATCCCTGCTCTTTTGAAAACTCCATACCAACCCCGGAGAGAGTTGGAACAAGCTCAAGCAGCTTTGGACCTGTTATGCAGACCAGGAGAACGGGCATGTGACAACACGAAAGCTATACTGCAGATGGCTCTCGCCAACTGGGACCAAAGTAGTTGGATCGATATTTTTGGTGAACCTCACATGTCAGCAGACGGCTCCGTCTTTGGCACGTCATTCCTCCTGCCGGACAGACGACACACCGGTCGGATGGTGATCATCCTACCAGAAGCAGAGGAAGCCGAACAAGAGATAAAAAGCGCTGGAGAAGTCTGGGACATGACCCTAGACCAAACAGAGCCCTTGTCATTAGCCCCAGATACTCTTAACTCCCAAGGAGCCGGAGACCTTATATTTCAAGTATTAGGCCTCATAGAGTCACAAGCAAGCATCTTTAGGTCTTGCTAAGAACGTAGACTAGACCCTATGATGATTGGTGTTAAAACGCTCCAAAGAGAGCTTCTTCAATTGAAAAATATAGTCCGGTTAAACGACTATGAATTGGCTATTAGGCATTTGTCCTTTTGTTATGTGCTCAGTCTAATTGATTGTCTTCTTTTCCCCACGCATCTCTACCTCATCCTGTTTGTTCCATTCCGAGAGTAGACTACCCATACTCAACTACCAACATTCCTACCTACACCTTTTTCTAGGGATGGACAAGTCTACGCATTACAATAAAGGCGACCAACTTCGCCATCATTCGGCAACAGCGGAGAATGCAGCTGAAGGTCCTTGTATGCAACCCCCGCAGGGATGATATATGCCTACAAGAGGACCCGTTCAGGGAAGCCCGGTCGGCAGCTCGCTGTGCACAAGCCATGGTGACCGGCGGACCTGCGACGAAAGTTACGGCAGCCTGTCTCGTGGAGTGCACGCGATCCACTGATATCGTGGTGAACAAGATCAGCGACACGACCTTTGTTATTACCAAGCCCCATGTAAACGCCAGCGTGCAGTATGAGTGGGTCTCAAACCAGACCCGCCTGGCCAACCAGACCATAGGTGCCTTCAAATTCGAGCTACCTTGCGACTGCACCCTTCATCTGGGAGAAGTGAAGTTCCATCCACAATACCCATGTTTGTTCAACCTAGAACGTGTGACAATCCATCGAATCATTCCAGCCCCTTGGGCTGCCATAGCCTCCCTTACCTTAGTGTGTAAAATTGAACGATTGTCTCAATGATACTTTAGACTCGTTGAATCCTTACCCTACACCCAACCCTATCCTATCCATAATATCCCTCACTAGCACATTTGTGTTGATGGTTGCCGCAGAAGCTTCCGTCATGAACAGAAGATACAGCGCAGTGCCCCAGAAGAGATATTCACATGTATATAGAAGATCAGTCAGTAGAATGCACCCACCAACTAGAGCCCCGTGCATCACAGCCCCCATTTCCCCATCAGTGAGAACAATACCCACGAAACTGCAAGAACCACCAGTGTATTGTGAGATAAAAGACCCGGACTCAGAATACTTAACGATGAAAATAATCAATTTGAAAGAATTAATGAAATACCAAACAGACATTATTCATAACTGTTGAAAATGTTAAGTTCCAGAGAAAAGTACAATTTAAGGATTATATCTTGTATTTGTAGGTAAATTGAATTGTAAATGTAATACCTGTATGTGAATCTCGCTTGCCAGCAGCAACAAGTCCTCTCTGTCTTACCACGAAAATCACTCTGAGAATTCTCCGTCCGGAGGACGAATCTTAAGGAGGGGGTGATGTTATGTCCCAAGAACATAGATCGGTTGCATCAGCCGTTTTTCGATTTCTTAATCGCGAATTGAATTAAATTAAGTTAACTTTCGACACGCACTCGCTGGATGATTCCTCAAAGTCAACCAGCGCGCCCGTATCGAAGAACGGACGGAAATCGTGGTTGCTCTCTCTGTGACAATCAACCAGCCCGTCTGTGTTTTAAGAGGAGAACGGAAGACGTGGTCTACTCACCTCCAGCACACTCTCGGTCACGAGCTAG
The DNA here is from genome assembly GCA_002093875.1 of Calopteryx splendens. Classification (NCBI taxonomy): domain Eukaryota; kingdom Metazoa; phylum Arthropoda; class Insecta; order Odonata; family Calopterygidae; genus Calopteryx; species Calopteryx splendens. The sequence continues at coordinate 10,130 of LYUA01006043.1, read as the reverse complement.
TGAAGAAGAGGATGCAGCGGGTTTGACAGAGACACACGTGCCCCGTATTACGCACTCGCGGGACAGACAAACAGGAAGACCCCTAAGTATATAAGGACTCGCGGAGTCAGTTCATGTTGTCATTGTGACCCAACGTTGGAGACCACCCTTGGAGCTCGTGAGAGTCCAAGTAGAGGCTGGAAGCACCCACCTTTTCGAGACAAAGAGAGAGTGAGCTTGTACGCTGTACGAGGGAATGAGACATGAGGTAACGAGACAAAGAGGCAAAGCGAGACTCTACTTATTAAACTAAAATTCTCTAAGGTGAATAAACATAAGTTTGGCAATGAGAGATTTAGCCTGGGTTGTTTAACTCCAACACTAACCAGCCGTGAGCCGAAGACCGCCGGAACGGTAATATGTCGTTTATGGTCTCCGGGATGCGACGAGCTAAACACTTTTCAACTGAACAGTGGCAGCCGCGGACGGAATACTGAGGGGGGGGATGGTCAAATGATTTAAACTTAAACCACACATATATATTACAAATTTAGCTGAATAAGTTATCCAAAAAATTGACTATGTAAATATAATTCGTCTGAACCTTGATCTCTCAATTTCCTACCGAGTGCTTTAAAAAATTAAGCTACCCAGATGGTCCTTTACACGAGTCCAGGTTCAGGCGAATTTTTATATGACACTGTGAATTTTTCGCATATGTGCAGTATGAGTCCGTTAAAAGTCACTGCGGTATTTCCCGAGGTTCTTTCTAGACATTTGAAATGTAGTTCAACTTCGCACAATAAATCATGCGAATAAAAAATTTTTAAAAGTTTCGTTTCATAAAAAACCCTTTAGTTAAAAGGCCTCGTAGAAATTCACTACGTATTTTTACCTGAAGACCCTACGCCTGTACGTTGAGAGAATGTTGCTACTAATCGTAAATCATTCACAGTATGAAGACGCTTCTATTTATTTGGATATGTTTTTCTTGGAATTCAAATAAATCTTTAATGAGCCAGATTCTCCGAACTGAAGGAAAGGCTAATGAGTGTGGAGAACTAAAAAAAACCCTTGAATTATTTAATAAGTATTTATATGGAATGGATCTTAATACCAGAGGAAAGAATACGACGGAAACGGAAGCGTTAATATGTGAATCAACCAGATCCGGCACTTCGAAATAGAATCTAAATAAATAAATGTCCCAAAAGGGTGAAAAATAAAAGAATACCTTCAAAACAGGAAACCAAATCCACTCCACCGACTTCTTGGTTAGTCCTCAAACATCTCGCACGGTACCTGGGTGCCAGAGCTTCCTGCCGAAGATGAATATATTCAGCAGGTAATCCAAAACGTGCCCTTGAAAATCTGTGAGTAGCTTCAGTCCCCAACAGTAGCCGGAAATTGGTATAAACATGGTACACCAACTGAACTGTGATTTCTAACGATGAAGGGGGATCGGTAATCGGGTTTGTACGGTGGCTAGTGTACAGCTGGCTTCCCTACCGCAGGGCCCTGGTTCGTATCCCAACGGTGGTAAGGATTTTCCGGTTATAATGCTTATTCTACTTCAAACTGGAGTGCAATCCAAGAGTGGAAGTTTGACCCTTTTAAATGTCATTTTGGAAAATCGTAGTTCCCTCCTGCGTCAAGATCAGGGGCCCAAACTCCACTGGATGTCACTCAATCCTTCCTTGAATATGCTCCAAATTATTCACCTACCATCCCCTTCGGAGCTTAGCTGTTGATCACGTATCCCCTAATAGCTAACCCTATTTAGGGTTCTACATCTACATCTGCATGGTACCGGCGTAAAATAAGGCGGTTGAAGAATGTGAGTGTAATATGTTATGCTCACAGCAGGAGTAGCGTCAATTAACGCCAGAGACATCTCCGGGACGACGGAAAGTCCGTCAGCATTTCTCGGATTCGGTGATTGCCGACCGATTTGTTGCAGGAATGAGAATGGGTTGGGGGGGGAATGAGAATGGAGTGGGGAAGGTGGCGATGGTTACACGTGTGCCTCTTCCGTGTTAGCAAAACCCGCCGGGAGATGGGGAAGTGTCGGGGCGGACGCTTGTGCCACTTGTCTCGACCTCCGCCCCCCGTCAATATCCACCCCCATCCCCTCCCTGCCCCTCACCCCCCCTCCTGTACACCTCCCCTCTCCTCCGCGTCGAAATTTCATTCACTTTTCCCCGAGCCCTTTTACATTGAAAGGGTGGTTGTGACGAGGTGGATCGAGGGTGTTTCGCGGGGGTCCCCATGGGGGTGGGTGGTTGCGAAAAGGGTGGGATGAAAGGTGAGGGTGGGGGGAAGGGGTGGGGAGAAGTGTCTCACCCTTCCCATCCCAGAGTAGTGCGTGTATCTGGCCCGGGTGGCGTCACCTAGGGAATTGAGGGTCGGAGACAAGGACGACAAACCGCCCTTACGAATACGGGTTTGCCGGAATTGCTGAGAACACACCATCTATATATCTAAACAACACCCTGCTATCCACCACAAGGGCGTGTGGCTGGGAGTGTTAAGTCACCAGTCATTACTGAAATTTATTACCATTAGCACTTCGCATCCTTTCATATTG
>LYUA01006042.1:466-10899 GCA_002093875.1 Calopteryx splendens | reverse complement strand
AATAGAACATAGACGAGAGCGTATGGCCACAATTGAATCGTAACAGAAGCTATCGCCACAACGGCTAGACAGCCATTACGGCCTCGGGCAGTGAAATTCTGAATGGCAATTAATAAACAATATGTTTTTCTAATTACTTTGCGTACATCAAATTGATTCCTGCAAAAAATATCCTGTAGTTTCCATTGCAGGAATTATTGTCGATCTCAAAATTTTGTGTGCTTGTAAAAAAACATTAATACCTTGCTTAAAAATTTTTAAAGTAAGATTATGAACTACAAAATACGAATCTGTTAACTGTTTCCCACTTCAAAAGCTAGTATTTTAAAATAAACCATGTTCAACTGCGCGATTTCATTGATTGACTAAGCTTATCATTATTATTTATTTTCACCGCTTCCACCGTGAACAAAACAAACCTTCAATAAAGGAAATCACGAAATGAACTTTAAATATGCTTCACCTTAAGGGCTGAAAAATAATTAATCGGTTATATAAGATCCTTGACTTTGGCGTTATCTCTGAAAGGAAGCCTAAAATACATGTCAACCGTTAAATGATTAGAGGTTTTCCATACTAACATCAAATAAGGTTAACTTTTGGCATTTGGACGCAAATGATATGAGCCTTTTCAGGATGTCTCAGCATTTGCAGCCGAAAGCCTCCCCCCTTACACGATACGTGCTCTTCTCATCAAGTGTTTGCCATTCTCTTGCCTGATTATTATCACGTATGTACTTTAGATTACGGGAAACCGTAATTCTCCCGTTCAGACATTTATTTCTTAGTATTCACCTTGATAAGATAATCAAGAATAACCCGGCGAAAGTGAAAAGATTGACTCAGAAAATTAAATCAAGGAGAAACCTCCTTTTCGAGAGAACTCCTTCACCACACATTACAACCCACGACATGACAGAGAAGTACTAGAGGGGTCGATAATAAACCGAGGGTGAAGATATGTCGTTATAAACAAATCTACTCCCATTGCAATGCATGCGACGAGTTGCGCCAGGATGGCGGCTGGAAAAAGCTGCAGCACGGAAGACGGGAGGGGAGGGGGATTGGTGCGCGAAAGGCTGTTCCGGGGGAGGGGTGNGGGGGATTGGTGCACGAAAGGCTGTTCTGGGGGAGGGGTGATGGCGGATGGGGTTTTGACGAAGGGCCAAGGACGATAACTGAGCCCTTATTCCCAGCCATTAATCCATTTGAGAGGACTGAGGGCCGGGTGTTAAGGGAGCGGGGAGACTGAAGGAGAAGGGACTGACCCCAACCCTTCACCCATTCGGCAATATTGCACTTGGAGAGTATCTCATTTCAGGGAATAATGGGGCTATTGGGCGGGGGCTGTAGGGAGCACGGCGAACGCGTGCGCGGATTCTCCGGATGACGCCTCGGGGCTATTAAATCGTTTGATGCCTCCCGCATTGATTTCGAGTATAAAATGGCTTTTGATTAAAACGTCTGACGTGAGTGATGGATTTCGGTGCCCGACGACACGGTGTGGATACTAAGAAGAGGAGTTTTATCTCGCTGCGGAGATATGACTCTGTTGGCTTTAAGGCCTTAACTGTGCATGCCTGGGAGAATGGGGTAATGTACACGTGGTGGATGACCTCATTTCATTACTCTTTCCAATGGCTGTCGTTATTCCAATGCAAATGGATGTACTGCACCACAAAATATCTGCTATGAAGTCTCAGAAACAATATTGAATACGAATATTGGGCAATTATGAATAATTGAAAATTTAAAAACTCCATAGTCAGTTCCTAGTATAAAAGATTTAAGTTATATGATGCCACCAATCTCCATAACCTAAAAACTAAAATCATCCATACTCAATGGAATTGTAGTAATAAAATAATTTGTGATGATAATGTAAACTGTTACGCAGTGTTAAATAAAACAGCAACGAATATGTGTATCACGTGGTGTACATAAGACTGTGTGAATTGCATAATTTCCAGCCAATGAACTGATTGGTTAGAGAATGAATGGTTGAAGATTTCGATTTATACACATAAGTATTTTTCGTTTTTTCACTTTTAATTGTTTTCGAAAGGAGGGAGAAATTACCACCTTATAATTCTACAGTAAATTTAACGAGTAGTAGCAGAACTTAATATAAATTACGGAAATGTATGAGTTGTCAGATCCCATATGAATTTTACGTCGGTGATCGAGTCTATTGCATGTGTAAAAATTATCACGAAAAGCGAGCATGGAAGTAAGAAATATATTAAACACCAGAAAGCATATTATCGTAAAACATAGATTCCCTTCCATGCCAGCAATATACTTATATAAGGTACGATGACTTTAAAATGGAACAAAAAGAATTTAGAAAAGTTTGAAGGTGATAACCAGAACAGTTTCTACCAACAGGATATTAAACAACATCTTTGAATAACATATATACTGGTAGTACTTAGATCAAAAATAGGAACAAATTTTACATATTTATCTGGAAACGTCAAATTTAGTCAATGAATAACATGTAAGAGACAGAATACTGGAATGATGCATGCTGTAACTGCGTTTATATAAATGAATATACATTTATACAAACGCAGTGTGTATGTATATCTATATGCATACACATGTATATACATCATTTATTATAAATGAAAGCCAGATAATGAAGTAATTAGAGGAAGAGTAAAATACTGCTATGCTATATTCTTTCAATTTGTTCATAGAGCTAAGCTAGAGTTGTTCATAATGTTACAAAAGTCATGTAGAAAGTAATGAAAAAGAACAAAAGTGGGAAGAAGATACCAATATTGTGTTAAATTTGTGAATGACCTTGCTAAAATTCCATTTACAAAAAGAGACTTAAGTAGTATGTGAAAGATACCAAATAGGTTTTTAGATAAATGGAAGCTTAAAATAAATGCAAAAAATATGTAACCACTTCATGGAAAGTAAAACCATTGAATGCAGTGCTTCCAAAATATTTTTAGATAAAGCACACACGAAGCTAACACATCCTGTATCCTTTGAAGTATTATCGCAAAAATGGTAAAGGTAGGACAGCAAGAAAAATAAGCGTTCCCAAAAAAGGAAAATAATTCCTTTGAAAAAACTGAATTATGGATAGAATAAAGCAATTTATAAAAAAATTCATTTTGGTGTTTCAAAAAACATAGTGCACAGGAAAATAAGAGTAGATGCAAGGTAAGAATTTGATTACAAAGGACGGAAATAAAAAAATCCCTAAGAACAACAGATTTAGAAGAGATTCCTCATCATTGAATTTTGGAAAGAAAGAACTTACTGGCACATAATAAGGAAATGATTTCGCTACCACTTAAATGTTAAAAGGTTGTCCTGGGAAGAAGTACTTCTAAATTTGGTATATTAAGGGGCATCATGTAAATCGTGTAAGTGGTCCGTCTTGCAATAAGAGATGAAAACCCTGGATATCGCCAATCGTTAACTGTAGTGGAAAAGCAGACGCTTTATAATATGTGCATATTCATCGCACATGCGGGCTCCATTTCGACATCAATGACTATGTGGCACGTACTATGAAAGGTGAATGTAAGGATTCTGCTGCGAGAGAAGATCGATGACTAAATACAAGGAGAACCGCTAAGAGAACAATATGAATGAAGTGTGAAGAGTGAAGGTGGAAAGAAAGTGAATAAGATGAAGCCACTGAAGTTCAAGGGAAATGTCACTCATTCACTATGTGCACAGTGATCTCGGATGGAAGTGACAAATGCTCGCCGTGGAGGGACTAGATAAGGAGCAAGCCTCGAATGGTTAACTTTCGTGTGTAGACAGGGAGATTGGAAGTGTGTGGCTGAATTCTATCAGGAACTACCGATGAAGTTTCTGTTTTAAAATATTGGGGACATTGGGAACTATCAATACAATACATACTTGATCTTTGGTTTTCATTGAATTCTTCATCCAAATCCACCGGCATTTATAGCACCTCGACAGACCCTCCACCCCAAAGGTGATGTTAATATGTATCCTACAAATGAAATTTGGGATCCAAGATATTATTATTATATCTGTTTAGGGGCAAGGGCCATTGTAAGCTGGTCTTTTTTTCTGGCGGCGTTTAGTACCTATGATCAACCGCGTAGTGCTAAGGTAGGACAGATCACGAAGAAACAATATTTTTTTCTCGCAAGTTTATTTTCTCCTCTACCCCTTTCTCCCATACCCCTTCTAAATAGACAGCTAGTGATTAAAAAACACATGCACAAATGAATGAAATAACGCTCAACTTAATCTATTCAGTGCGTAAAAATGATAGACTTCAATTGAAGCAGCGTAGTGATGCATAACAAAATATCCACAAAAGGAAGTATATTTTCTTCAAGCAATTCTCATGGATAGTTTGAGATCTCCTGAGTGTCCTCTACTCAAATAGCTACCACTACTCTGTTAGTTATCTTTATCACCATCAACGATTTCATACCCTTCAATGTCGCTACGTAGTATTTGGTTGTTCTTCCACTGTTTCATCACTTCATCGACGCTTGCTGGTACCTGATGCTATTCGTATAGGCCTAAGGATATTTAATATCTCAAGGAAATGCGACAAAAATAAAGAAATGTGCAATTAAAATTTTATGCCAACTTATCAAGGGAAATGAAGTGACTGCAATGGTGGGATTCTGATCGCACGGGAAATAACATCAGGCATCAACGGCATGGGAGACCATTTATAGACATGAGGAGTGAGACGTTCCTTTTTAAATTACAGTTAGTGCATTCACGGGTACTCCTTTAACTGCAAAGTTAATAGGTCTCTTCATTGTTGCATGGAATAGGAAAAGGACTATCTGATACGTTGCGGCAAAATAAAATATAAATTCTGGCACTTAATGCCCCGCATAAAATTACCGGATCCGAGCTATTACTTCTCTGATCATCCATTTTGAGCGTAAAATTGGTGAAATAAAATTAAATTCATTTCATTGCAAAGGACGTTGTACCCATCATAGTCTCATGAAGTCCAAAATAAAACGATTTTTTCATCGTGACACACGGATGATTATACAACCCAAGCCACAGGTCAATGAGAGATATGAAACATAAAATTTATCTGCAAGGTAATCAGAAGTTAGAATCTAATGGTTGAATATATTTTTTAAATCTATAATCATATAACATGGATTTATAGAGGGTTTGGAGATCAGATTGAGTTGCATAAAAGTCAATAGAGGGGATTTTGGGAGCACCACATTCATTTTCACAATTTGTGTTATATTTAAAATTATTATCAAAAGATTGTCATCAAAATTGTTCAATACATGTTTTCTTGGTTTTCCGTATTTGACACACTATATATAAGAATAGCTCATATTACAGAATGGATGGAAATAGGCCGATAGTAATTGGTTTATTGATACTTGATTTAGGTTCATATTTGTGGAATTACTTACACACTGTGGTAAATTAAATGTTATGTTCCATAGAAATTTGTATTTCTTGAGAATCATTATCATTCTAAATATGTGATTACAATTTAAATGCAAATTACTATGAAAATAATTTAAGTCTGAAGTAGATCAATAAGAATAGAAACCGTGGAATATTACGAACATTGTACAATATTTTTAATCGTCAACGCTGCGTTCATGCTGAAGAATATCCTCAAATACTGCTGGAATTGTCAGAGATAGACTAGGACACAAAAAACCCTAATCGCCCATTATACGAGTATTATTCGGATTGATCTGGCGAAATACTTCCTGAGCGTTCTTCTTCTTACACAGATTATTTTTTCGGTAGCTGATATCGTTGATTAAAAGGTAAGCGGATGAGTGAAGGGAATTTATTGATTTATTTAAATTGATTGATTAAATTTATTGACCTGCTATTTGCAAGAGGATCTTATAGCCGTGTGAATATTGATAATAATATTCTGTGGTCAAATGTAATGGTTAGATTCTATACAAAACCTTACGTACGTTAAGTAAGATTTTTGTGTGCGATCAACCTGAAATACTGAGGCTGCCAGGAGATATATTATAAAAAGGTTTAATCATGGTCGGTTTGAATAAGAATTCTTGAGCATATTCAAAGGAACTAAATATACCACAAGAGATGGGGAACTATTACCTACAATGGCCACTTAACTCGATATTTGGCCATTACACCAATTGAGTTAGGCGTTTAATTTTGGATACTAGGAAGTGCTAGACCAAAATACGTAATAATTCTTTCCATTACCATGGAAAATATGATTTTTGAAGGTTTATCAGAGAATGATTTCAAATGGTTGATACATGTATATATCTTCCTAAACAAAAATTTGAAATTTTGGAAATGGTAATTTTATCACCTTATATAATACAATCATCTTATGGAATACAAAACTAGGATAAATAATGCTGATATCATATTGAGTCTGTCAAACATATATGTATAGGTACTTTAAAATGCATATTGTAGGTGGAATAACACAGCATAAAAAAGTTTTGAAAAGACGTATAAAATCAGATGTTCTGCTGCCGTTGAATAATGCCTCTAAATTTAACCTTGTATATCTCGTGATAAATGGAAGTAAAAACGTCAACTCCAGTCCAACTAAAGTGAAAAATATCTTATAAAATTTCTAAGAGTGCTAGAAATTTGCATGCTAAAACTTTATCGTGAAACGGAGAAAATACCCATCTATGTTCCTAGCTGTGGCTATCAGACTTCAAAAAGCTTGCTGGCTGACTTTCTTCTGATATGAATGGCCATGCAATTTAATTGACAAAATAAATATATAATGATGGGAGGAATACAATTAATTAATTACTTTTTTTCCTTTTTATGTTCAATATATATCCATATTATGCACTCGTTGAAGTAAGAGAAAACAAAAGTTTTTCGTAAAAAATAGTTGTTTTTCTCTGCAGTTTGGTTTTAGTGACATTTAAGAATGCATGTTAATAGTGTAAATATATATATTATAAAATACTTAGTTGACCCCAAAACATACAATTTCAAACACAATGCACGAATACAAAACTTTCTAAAAATCTAAATATTAGGAAGAGGCTATAAAACCCGTTTGACCCTTATACGTATGCCGATAGGCCTGGTAACTCTAGAATATAAATACATAAATAATAGTATTGCAGACTAACTGATTACGAAGAAGAATAGCAAGCATAAATAGATTCAAATGGAGTTTTAATACCACTTTTGTAAAAAAAATTGGATGGTCTTTATAACGAAATGAGATCTACACTGATTCAAATCTCTTTTTCTATTTCATCCTCATGAAAAGAGGTAATGGGAGGGGGAAATCATCATATTTATCACAGTTAATCACCACCACATGATTAAAGAGTAAATTTGTTGAAACGGTGATCAAGATAAAAGTTATCGCTGCTGGAATTTGGAACAAATTCTATTATCAAACCCCACTTCACGTGATTAATTCAAGGATTCAAACTGCGTCAGTGGCGTTGCTCATCAAGAGATAACATAAGGTGTCTGCAATCGTCGTATCGCGGTGACAGGAGAATACATGTCATTGTACTGGCTTTTCCTCGTCTCTGCTCACAAGACGTTTGCTTTGGAGCGCACAGAGATTAGATTATTTGAAGGCCTGTTGGGGGATGGGGCGATGGGTGCCTCCACTCCACCTCCCCGAAGCGGCACCCTCTTTCCTCGTGTTCTTCCCGCCGGCCACTCCCATTGGTTCTCAAGAAGGCCTGGCCCGACGAAACGAACGCCAACATGCAGCCAATGGGTCAATCTATCAATTTCCTGGTAATCATCTCCGATATCTACTCACATACGTTACCTTTCAAGCCATCGCTAGGTGTGTGTGTCTGGGTTTCGAGAGGTGGGTTTAGAAACCGGCCCAATTTATCTTCACCCCGTGATCATTAATGCTAGCTCTAACAACGACATTCCATATGAAATCCATGCGCCGGACACCATGCCAAATGTGGAGTATCTTTTACAGTGTAAAACCTACCCCAAAATTTATGCACGGGAATAAAACACACCACCATACATGCTAATCCATAACCTCCTCCTCTCCTGCGATGAATCCTCAGCCCTAACCCATCCCTACCCTCGGCTGAATTCACAACAATAAATTCAATGCCTGCTTCACCGTATCTAAATTCACTCCCTTCTTGCTAACATACCATTTTTCATGGTCCATTTCATAGAGATGGAATCTATTTGGGTCCTTAAGACCTTCATTCTCTCTAATTTGAACCTTCGTAATTGATTTTTCATTCATATAAATCTCTCAATAACTGGATCTTCATACTCACAAATGGTTTTCAAATTCATTCTTCGCCCAGCCCTCATATCCTCCGACATCTTTTCCTTTCATTAACCACATATCTCCAGGATATAGGTCCAGGTCCCTGGGACCTCACCGGAAAGTCCATACTGTAAGAAAACACTAGCCCCACTAACCATAGGCAACGCCTAGTTTTCTCTACCCTTGACGACGGTTAACCTCCGACTAATTGTCATGGATGTATTTTCCCTTTCAATTGGTGTGTATTTCTGCATCGTCTTCAATTACCCTTAAAAATTTTGTGCCCATGCAAATGAACATGTGACAAAAGGACTAAAATTATGGTAAAATAAACTTGAGTTTTATGAAAACAGTGAGCGGATATCATTATCAGTAAATTACAGCACGGGCATGTTTATATACTCCTCCTTCCATCGGAAATTGCGCGGTAACTTTAAAGTGATGTAAATATCTGTTAGAGCAATTCAAATGTTAAGCCTTAATTGTAATCTGATGTTTCTTGTACGACGGCTTATTATTAAAATTAACCACCATTAAATGGTAAAACCTAGAGTCCTAAGGCATACTGCCGAAGCGCAGAGCAATTAGATAGAGTATATTCAGGAAGTGCATTACATATTAAGAGATATAAAGTGCTTGATATAATAAAATATCTTTATTTGTCCTCCTAGTTAACGATATCTAGAAATTTGTGCCTAATACAAGTTACTACTTAGTTACCTTAGGTTATTGCCAGTATTGTGTTTCAAGTTTCCAATTCTTTATATTTTCCACTCCAAAGTCACCGTCACAATATTTATCAGTATCAATCAAAAGGATTCACATTCAGCAAGCGTAATCTAAATACCTATGTAATTACGGCACTAGGCACCATTGACTGAAAATAATCTCAAAAATCTTTATTTAATCTATGATACCATCCAAAGAACCGGTAAGTCGGACCAAAGCAAAATATCCTACGCACTTGTACTAATGTATCTAGGAATTTTTCTTGCCCAAGGTGCCAACTAAAAGGTACCTAATATTTTTAGTATCCAATATTAAAGTAGCAAGGTTATATTAGCAGCTATATTGCAAGACTTTTACGGTAATTTAAGGTCATTCTGCTTTTCCCGCATCTCCTCCCCAAATTTTCTCAGAGATTTGGAGTCATGAGCCTCAGGATACAGCTAGGCGATTTATCGTGAGGACTATATTCCATTGAATCGGTTGAGATCATATGCCTTCAATTGATCGTCCAAAAGGTAGGATACAAGATATAGATTCAAATCGTAAGCATCAGATTACATCCATACATACATCGATCCATAAAATCATATCCATTGAATCTAGGTGAGACCGACTGCATCGAATCCCAGCTGGATCAAGCGACCGAGCTAATATGCATGTTTACATGTGATATTATTTTCTTTCTGTTCCATAAGTCTATTATTTTTTCATCTAGATGGTTTTGAAAGGTCTTAGGCCTCACAAATTTGTTCATTGAACCAGAGACATTTTTATAGGTAAACAAACCATCCCGTCTCGGGGAAACGATCCATCCGCTCTCTAGCCTATCTTTACGCAACCAAATTTTTTTTGCTTTAAATCAAAAAATAAAATGCATATTTGGAAGATTTAGGATATTAAATTTAGTATATTCAAATGATCCTCCCTATGATATAGGTACGTTGTATTTAAAAAAATAGTGATTTCAGAAATTACGTGCAGATTTGAATGCTGAGCATTACTTGGGCGTGGGACTTGTGTAACACCATTGCCCGTTAGGAAACACGAATTTTAGGTATGTTTATTCTAAAATCCAGCCAAAAATAATAATAATAAAAATAACAAAATAATTTAATGAAAAATAAGTATACCGTCTTATTCATCGTTCATAAGACTCATTCCATGAGTACAACGTTTTTGAAATCACACGACCATAGTCATCAACACGAAAGTCATTGTGATAGGTGGAGCTCATCATGCCTGACGGTGGATTTCACAGATGGTAGGGGTGCCATTTCCTTCCCATGAGCCAACTGTGGTACCACGAGATGATTTAGTACTCTATAATCACACAGGTGATGATGAGGCTAGCAAGAAGCACAAACCGGAATCGAGCCCGGATTCTCCGGTTGGAAACTCAAAAGAAACATTAACGGACGGTTAACACCCGATTTTATACAAATTTTGTATGTTCAGT
>LYUA01006017.1:1335-15433 GCA_002093875.1 Calopteryx splendens | reverse complement strand
GTGGAGGGGAGGGGAGTTAAGGGAATGGGGGGGGCCGCCCCCTTCCCACGCATCCCCCCTCGCGGGGGGCCACTTTTTCGGGGCAGGGTTGCCATTCTCATTGCCATCGGCTCTCAGCAGATTTGACGATTCGCACTCATTTTTCTGGTTCAGTCAAAACTCACACTGGTTTCGGTTTGCCAGTCGTCAAACTGCTGGTCTGCTTGCAGCGTATCTTACTTATCTTACTAGTAGGTACCGGAGGAGACGGAGGCGTAACGATATTTCCGTGAAATTTTGATCCCTCCAATTGACGCAAGGCACAAACTTTGATCAGGATACTCTAAAAATTCAAACACTCTGGGTTACACTAACAGCTACCACACGCCTACAGTGTTTTTACAAAACTGACATCACATGAAAGGGGAAAATAAAACTCATCTCCTTAGACATTCCACGAGTTTAAATCACGAATAATTTCCACTAAGTTGAATTTCATTTACAACCTCAATTAAGATGCAATTCACCGAGTTAACGCTACGACAGTCAACTTCATTTACCTACATGAAATTTGTAACATTATGGATTATAGGACCTTTGCATTTTAAAAATAAAATTATATGCATACTAACCAATGTAAAATAATGTAACGTACTATAAATAAGGTACTCAGGACAAGAGAAAAATAAGTAGTTGTTCACCACTTAGTGTGGGAGAAGAAAAAAAATGGAACAAGTGAAAAGAGGAATAAATTTATCAGACACCTTTCAAGACACGATGGTTTACTGAAGACAACTATAAAAGGAAAAGAAAATACAAAGCAGCCTCCGGCCTTCAAATGAGGTAATCTCCGTCCTCTCCTGTCAAATGCAACCCCCTGCCAGTGTACCCTGGGTGGTTGTTTACAATGGTGGTGGAAATATATTTTCTGAGAGGTGATGGTCTAAAAATATTCTGAAGCTTCAAATATCAATATTTTTACATAATCTATCAATATTTTTACATAGCAATTAAATTATTATCATGACAACTTCTCATGAAATCTCCCTCGCATATTTTAAAATTTTTATTAGACCAAAAAAAGTTTTTGATATTCATTCAACTGCTTTGATCTGCTGCTTTGCTATATCTCGTAAATAAGTATTAATCCTATTTAATGCCTCATGTTCGACGAAACAATTTTCATTTCTTCGATTAAGCTCACCTATAAAAAATTCTACGATGCTTACATTGAAAAATAGTCATTAATTTATCTTGGTCAGACAATTTATTTAATCGAAAATCCCCTATTATTAATGGAATGAAATTGAATTAACCGTATAAAAAATCAATAAAATACACTTTATCATCTAACTTCTCCTATTAATTAGCGTTTTGGCAAAGAGGAAACAGAAAATTAATCTTTTGATTCATCGTATTCGATTTGACCTCCCACGTAAATCGGCAAAATACTGATGGTACAGCTGTGTTTTACCACATGCAATTCCAACTAAGGCTCCTTCGACCTCAACCATTTCTGTCATTTATTAAGTGCTATGCAACCTATAACCAGTTAATATATAATAAATTAACCACAAACGGAAAAATCCTCATAAGCAGTTATACTACGGCCTCAAAAACTTCCGGGACATCAAACCTGAAACCTGATTCCGCTTCAACATCAGTTAGCCAAAGACCACAGAGAGCAATTCGAATTGAGTTTATAAAGCAAATGCGGAGCTACTAAGTGGGGATAATAATGTGACCCTTATCATGTGACCTTTCACGGTGATGTCCCTGTTCCATTTTCGAAGAGACGTTACATTTATATGCACCCGTGACATCATTTAGGAACTACAAGGCTTCCCCTGACAGTAACTTCCTATTTTAATTAATCCCCTAAGTATTCCCAAAAAATCTAAATTTATGGAAGAACCCAACTACATCCACCTGAAATAAGGTCGCACGAGCAAGAGAGTAAAATTAGCTTGGGAAATTTCAGCCGATTCTCTTTTAACGAAAGAAAGGTTCATCCCTGGAAAGCAATCGGTTGAAAGAGTCCCTCGTTTCCTCTCTGCATTTACTCCCAATGGATCAGCTGCTACAAACTTCGTCGTTAGTCCCTCTTAAATGATAATAACATAACCTGCAAGAAAATAAATGCAGTCATTTTACGATCTCATACACCACTGCAATTATAGGTACTGGTGTTTTTTAATCAAGGCCAAACGCTTTCCGGGATCCTAACGCAAAGAACACCTGGGTCCATGTTTAATTACTTTGATTGCGAAAGTCGCCTGTTCGCTCACATCCGTATAAGACAATATTCTTTCTTAACTGATTCTGTTTAGATCCTACTGAAATTTGTCCTCATTTTCAACATTAATACAACGTAAAATCCAATAGCTGCACGACATATCCAATTAAAATGGTTAATCTATACGTACTCTGATGCCACGGCGAGAGGCAAATTTATGACTTTCCTGTAATGGGATTAGAATCGCAAAAGCATTTCCTCCATCCTACATGACGGTCAACGTGTAGGTCAATTACTGGGCCTTTGTTCCCCGTTGTCAAAACCGTTAGCCGGAAATGTCCAGTAACAGCAATAGTGAGACCCACTAAAGCTTTAATTTACAACATAAATAATCCATCAATCACAAATATATTTTAAAGAGAAAAAATTACAGTCAAAGTACATCGTTAAATGCATTAGAGGACATGGTATCATCCACCAGGAGAAAATAATTTATGTTCTAGTAGTTAATTGCCTAAGCTTAAATAATGAAGCAGCAAAATTTTCAGAGTTCAGAGTGCAGATGTCAATATCAAATGGAAGCTCCCGCTAAAATGTTTCTCACTAAAAAATCGCTAAAATCGTTCTCAATTAGAAGTTGATAAAATAGAGTCCATAAAATTCTGGACAATACTTATTACAGTGAATAACACGAGCGTTAGCAGAGCGGAGATACTTCCCATTAGCTAAGTAGAAACTGTTTGGTATTTAGTAATATCCCCTCGATTAAAAGGAATCTAATATGAGTGCCCACAACCATTATGAGACCACCAGATGACTCATATACTTTGTTAATAATAAATTCAACGTTAGAACTAAAAAGGCAGACCTAAAGCTTGAACGAAACAAAAATACGCACAAAATAATTAACAACTGAAACTATCAAATATGCGGATTGATATTTCCTATAGGAGTATAAAACGCCTACTAAAAATCGTTGATCCTAATACATCTCATGATCCCCAAAAAAATCCCTGCTCACTAATAAAAATAATTTGAAATAGAAAGAGCAAAAAAATCATATACAAGATCATTTTTATGAAATATTTAATGCCTAGGTCCTGTAGCGTCCAATGAGTGGAATTAACACCGATATTTAAAAGCGGCGATGGAGATAAAGAGCACAGTAACTATAGACATTCCTCATCCATTTCAAATAAGGCCTTTGACCGAAAGTTGTTGCATCCACTACGAGGCAACTCTTATTGATAAAAATCAACATTGATTCCAGAAGGCTATATTCTGCGAGATCCAATTAGTCCTTTTCGTTCATGATATTGTCTTTTTGGTTGAAAATATATTTTAGTAGAATCGATAAATTTAGATTTTAATTTTCTTTCAATAAAGAGTCATAGAAAGTTACTTGAAACGTTAGAAACCTTTATGTCTGGGATAGATGAACATAGTTTTGGCGGTTCCGAAAATGTTCGACTGAACGCAACCAACGGGCAGTGAGGGTTGGCACAGGCTCTAATACGGTTAGTCACACCGGGTATTCCACAAGATAATGTCATTGATGCATTTAGCTCTGACATCAGCACGACAGTAAGCTTCACCTATTTACTGATGACGCTATTGTGTGCAACGACATTTCCACTGACGCTAGAGTTGCGTTAGCAAATGACCATGATGAAATTCAAGATTGGTCACACATTTAGCAATTGGAATTACCTTTAAAAATGTTAAATGATGGTTTATTTTAAAGAGTAGTTCTCCCCCAATAATTTTCACTACAAAAAAACACCGAAAAAGCCTGTGTAGAATCTTTTAAATACTTCATTTTAACCCTTACTCAAGACCACTCTGGGGTAAACGAGAAATACGTGGTTACGAAAAAGTTAACAAAAACAGGATTTAATTTAAGGGTAATGGAGAAATATGATTAAGTGATAATAGGGCGATGTTATTTTCAGTTTTAAAGCCTCAATTAATATTCGGGATCTTTACGAGGTAAATTTGTTTTCTGAATTTGATCGCCTACAGGGAAGAGTAGCTAGATTTGAAAAAAAAGTTTTATGATACACTTAGTAAAGTAACAAGGTTGTTAGAAGAACTAAGATATCACAATCACTCACACAAGGAAGGTTAAAAATAGATTTAAATCTCCTACGTAAAATTGACGCCGACCTCTCTCTTGATGATGCTAAAAGCATAAACTCTATCATACTGTGGTAGGATAGCTATAAGATCAGAGAAATGGGTTTTAGAACTGGAAAGTTAAAAACATCCCGCGTACAATGACACAACACCAGAATGAATAATTACAATTAATGATGATACAAATGATTTTTTCTCCGAGATAATTTTTTATTATTGCCTAGTTTGTAGACATTTTTATACAACTTTTACTGTACAATGAACCACTACAAACAGCCCTTCTCATATCTATGAGCTAGAAGTTAAAGCTTAATCATCTAGTATATGTAATACTGTTGGCAACTCCGACACCTTCGTCATTAGCATTAAGTTACTTATCTATTAGCTCAGAGCAGTTTAGTAATAGGTGATCACGACGGTACAGCACGCCTGTTGTGGAATTATTCCGTCACGCATCTTAATGGTGGCTCTCAGGGTAGCATGCAGACGATAATACTGTTCCAAATAATCCCTTTTACCTCATATTTGCATTTCATGGCAGATATGTGGCGCTAATCTAATTTATTGTAAAGAGCAAGCTCTACTCTCTGATGTTATAACTTGAAATGAAATTTAAATCAAATTATTGTGGTACAGGCGCTTTTCCTGCGTATCGTGTGCTGAAATACACATTTTTCTGGGAATAGTTAAATGGAGTATTAAATATGCAAATCAAATAATGAATAAATTTGAATCACAAGTACCTGTGCTTCGACTAATAATTGAAACAACTCTGCAAAAATTCAGTGAATCAATCGGAATGGAGTTTCCCTTACTTTTATACTGGTAATACTTACCGAGACGCACAATTTTCGATTCGAGTGATCCAACTCTATATAGATATCGCGAAGGGTGTAAATCAATATGACTGGTTAATTAAATTATTGTACCGTCCTTGCATTATAATCAGCCTGCCATAACTTAATGCTGGAAGGGAGTAGAGTAAAGAGGAGTGGGTGCCTTCAAAATCAGGGGGAACTCATAGGTATTGAGAGATTTGATGGATTGTTACGAACTTGTCACAAAAAAGCCTCAATCCAGCAATGCAGAAAGTTATTAAAAATACGTTGCATGAATTACTAGACTGTAGACATTCCATGATTTTGACGCAAAACATCTTACACCTCGGTACACATGGTGAGGGAGGGGTCACCTCGGCGCTCGAGGTTTCAGAGTTCCGTGTTACCTATGTATTTTCACAGCACTCCGCTCCTACTTCGAATGCATCAGTGAAAGACACACTGCTTGAAAGGTAATGAATATGTCTCCAAATTAAAAAAAATCATTAATAAAATCTTGAGAAGTACTGAAATGGCGGCCATGCCAAACATCACATACGATTGTCACACTCTCACAATTACACCTAATATTTATCTCGCGAACCACTCAACGAACGATAAGGAACAAATACTTTATAGAACGTTTTAACGTTGAATAGCAACGTGCAAAAATAAATTGGTTTAAAACATTAATGAAAAACCTCATTTTCGAAATATATTTCATCAAATTTCAAATTGTCGCCGTAAAATTTCACAGAAAACTTGCGGTTCGGTCGCAGCCTGAACGCCCTTGAAATATTTAGCAATTGGTGGGTAAGTAAACTCTGAAAACACAATAACCTAATTTCAAACACATGATTTAACAAGCCTTCCTTTATAAATTCAATCTCGGAGTTGGCAGCAATTAAAACAGCATAAAATTCAATGGAATGAAGAAATTATTCATTTAACGGGGCATCATCTTCAACGCAAAAATGAACAACATAGGAATTTTTCTTCGTTTTGATATTTTTTCGCTTAAACAGGATACGTGACCATGGAGAAAAAAATGGCGCAATTTTTAGTGATTTCAACGATTCCTACATTAGATGTAAAATTGTACTAGAGAAATTCCATCTCAAATATGAGCGGAAAAATATAATCTTCACAGGGCATACCAATAAATATTTTTCTAGCCTAAAGCAAAAGGATATTCTAGAGATATTCCACTACGAGTCACTTGTTTTCATTTTGCGTAGTACGTCAATCTAAATTTCTGATATAGCTTTGAGCACTTAAAATATTGAAGCAAAGTCTTCCTCTTTTCTTCTTGCTTAAAGGTATTTATGGGCTACTCCCTGTTTATTCCAAACTTAAAATGGTTCTCTCCATCTTTTTACGGGCCTGCCTCGTGATCTCTTTCATACTAGTGACTTGTCTCTTGCTATTCTTACAGTTCTACTTGCATCCATTATTGTGATATTATTGTTCCACTCCTGTCTTCGTGTTCTTAAAGCAAAGTAAATGTATTAAATAATAAACGTACTCCAAAGTAACATCAACAACATGGCAGCCTAAATACAGCATGCTTTTGTGGTGACTAGCGCGGCATTGTGTAACGTGGTGTAGATGACTAATTAATACATTATCACAAGAAGGCATGAAGCTTGTTCCAACAACGGAGGCGTAAACGATATTGCCAAATGTTTATAATTACCGGTAGGTCTTGAGATTAATATAAATTGCTCATATGATTAACCATGTAATATAAGTTGCGTATAACATTTATTATTTACGCTCTGAAATTTCTTTCGGTTCAATTCTTAAATACCTTTTTCGCCGGTGATTGGCTGAAAGCCTCGTTTAAAAGTGATTACTTATAATTTTAAATTTATTAAATATTTTTTCCTTGGTCATTAAATTTCTTGTATGAATTCATAATCAAAATTTATAAACTAGTAGCATAATTTTCAATTAAAACTAAAATAAAAGAACTTCCTATGGATATTAATTAAATGAAGACTTTTTATATACCTCATTATCTGAGCAATCATAGATTTAATCGTGCCCCTTTTTTATATTTTACTTTAAAACATGAATTGACAATATGATAAAATATTTTATGCCCAAATGTCGAAAATGTAACGGAAAACAATTTAAATAGAACTTGCGGAATCAAATTTCTCTTTAAAAACATTTTGGATATGCACATGATATTTAGTAGGTGAAATTGACAGTTACTTTGTGGAAACGATTCATCATTAAAGATAAAACTTTTTTCCACATCATTTTTGTGGAAGAAAAAAGTGTTGTTTATCTTTTATGATCTCATGATATTTTTTTTAATACCGGTTTCGATTAATTTAGAAATTACAACAAGGCCATGAGATAACGAAACACATATTTTGAAGAGAATTCCTACTCATTGGGAGCACTACCCCTAAATCGAGCACCATTGATGACACGAGGCGAGGCGCGCTTAGCCCGAGGTGACTCGGTCCAGCCAAGGTGGCGCAACGGAGCGCCAGGGTGGACCAAATGACCGGATTCGGTCGCGGAGGAAACGGGAAGTCCATTGAACGGTCACCGGCCGTCCTGCGGCGCTGCGGGTGCCCATAAAACGACTCGGAACTGCTAATTCCTCCCTCCTTCCAGTCCGTGGCCGCGCCTTCCACCCCCATCGACTCCCCCACCCCTCCCCACCCGCTCCGTTTCGTCCCCATTGCTTCGCCACCCCCTTACCACCCACACCACACCGGACGCCGCTTGCAGCCAGGGCGCTCAGCCGGGAACCGCAATGGGCGCCAGCTCGTTAGGGACCCTCTCCGGGCCGTTCGCCAGAGGACCCCTCCCTCCCACTCGACCCCCTTCCATTCTCGAACGGAAGACGGGCACGGGTGGCCCCGGCACGTCTTGCACCGCCCCATAACACGCGGTGCGGTTTTGGGTGCGGTTCCCCGCCGCCCACCACCCACCCGCCCTTATCTTCCCACCACCCCCTCTCCTCCCTCCGACCCCCTTCGCCAAGTTCATCTGCCTGCCACCCTGGTTACATATTTTTCCTCCGCCCTCATCGTTCCGAAGTTCCCCCATGGAGGGAGGGGAGGAAAGCCGGTGGGCAAAGTTGTGAAATGAGGGAAATTCCGACGCTAAGCGAGTGAGGTGGCTTAATTGTAGGGCATCGTCGTATTTGCGGTCCCAAAGTAACCTCCCCCTCCACCTCCCCCTTTCCACAAGCGGAGAAGGAACGAGAGATTTGCAAGCGACGTAAACCGATCCAACCCCGGGTGGAGGAAATCTTTTTCTTCCAGTTTGCTTCGCAGCGCTCGCCGGATTAAGTAGTAGTTTTACTTTTAACTTTATCGTCTGCCGACAACTTAGGTCATTTTGCACCACCGTCCGCATTTTAAAATTTAAAAACTTAAATATTAATGTAATAAAAAATGATAACCATATAAACGCAGATAATATACGCATTTTTTTTTTAAATCCATATTTGCAAATAATGTCAATATTCTAAAAAATCATGAACATATAAATCATTTTAAAATTTTATTTAATTTATAATAGCGGTATCTGTTACGAACACACGAACTCGCTTACACATCGCCTAGGAGAGATCCCAGTTCGCTCCTGATGTTATAACTTTCGCGAACTGCCCGGTACTTATCACACTCCATCCATCTTATCCACTCCTCATGATGTGCTTCACAGCCAGAGAGGAGTTGCTCTCATCGGAGGGAGGCAGCGATCTACTCTTCACTGAAGGAATAATGAGTGGGCCAGGGCGAGGTGCCCTATTCTCAAACGTGCGATGGTGACTCCCTCCCTCCGATTACTCCTACGCTGAAATAAACCACCTCAGCCTCGCAAGGAAAAAAACCAAAGTTTTGAAACACATTTTTGACGTCGATAAATGAAGGGGGAATGTCTGGTCTGGACGTGAAATCATTTCTTTCCATTCCATTTTGAAAGAAACGCAAGAAAGCACGATCTTTTATTGGTGCAAATCATGATTCTTATGCGAAATCAAAAATGAAGCACTACCGACGACGTTAGCATTTATGAAATTTGAAAATAAATATTTATCAGTTATTAAAATTAAATTGCAAAAAAAGGCAATAGTTGGGAAGACGAGAGAATTGAGCCCATTTTCATTAAGTTTGCTGTGTGTATGCATCTATTTGAATTAATAAATAACTTAAAACAAACACGAGGAGACTTGCCACTAATCATAGAGCATTTACTCTATGCTCAAACGAAAATCCATATTATTTAGATCCATGAAATATAGGTGACTCCACCACATACATGACGTTAAAGAAACTGTCTTCAACATGTCATTTTTATGGGTGAGGGTAGAAATCAATTGCCTAGTTCTGAGCCCGATGACCACTGAAACTCACGAATGCAGAATAGGGAGGACAGTTCCTTCCTTCCCCCGTGTCACCTGAAATTTTCCATAGAGTAATTCGACCCAAAAAATCTCACAGCTTACGTTCACTGCGCACTGAAACCAATAGAATTTGAAGTCGGGATACAACCAAACGCTTTGCTCACTAATAATGAGCTAAAGTCTATGCTGCACCGCCGAAGGCTGATGAAATAATTACTAGCACAATAAATTACGAAATGTGAAAACTAGATTTTGAAACTGTGACAAGCATATTAAGTGGGATGGAAACATAATTTCTGGTTTCCAATTCTAGGCTATCTCCCGATTTTTCCCGACAGATACGCCATCTTCTTCACGATTTTTTCCTCGAAGGAGGCTCCATTAACGGCACTCCGAATGATAGGCAGTGTATTCACTGGTTGGCAATTCGTTTAAATGGGAAAAAATTGAAAATTAAAAAATCTTCGGAAACGTTAATTCTTTACTGTGAATGCAGAATACCATTAACATGATTATTGTTGCAATATTATATAATTAGTATATATTATATAGTTAGTTATATTAATAATTTGCAACATAAATAATTTATATTTACATACACTTGCTCTAACTGTTGCACAATATGCCTAAGATCTGCAGACACAAATTTTGATTAAGTGAATTTTTAGCAGTTTCATTTCCGTTTTTTTACAGAAGTATAACCCTGAGCCTCATCCTCCTTTTTTAATGAAAAATAGCACCATTCCCGCGGATCAGAATTGGTGTGTACACCGAGTCCAGTTTTTAGCACCATACTAATGATACTAATACTACATAATACAACACAATATAACATAATAATTCACACACAGAAACTACATTGCTGAAACCAAAGACGTTCTCGTCTCGACATTTTTTTCGAAAAAAGAGCCGATGTCATTTCTACACAAACGAGGTTTCTCGCAGTCCTTTTATAAGACGCCTTAAATTTTTACCTCTGCAGCCATGAAAGAAAACAACAGGACAAAACATTTAATTAATCATTTCACGAAAACAGAAAACTGGTTGTTACTCCTTCTTGGCCAAATGAAAACACAAAACGCATCGCCACACATTTCAGCGTTCATGTGGCGAGGCCACAATCTTGAGAGATCCGGGAAGAAAACGTTTTCTTTCGTTCATAATATTTGTGCTGGTAACCAATGAGCATGAGCCAACGAGATATCCTAACGCTCTCCATGTGCCATGAAACACACAAAAACAATTATTATCTACCACCGATTACACCAGTCTCTAAATTCAACACCAACTCGAGCTACCCCTACTACCAGAGGCATACCCTGGTAGTAGGGTATATATAAATGTGGTATACTCCTATATAAAAATCACGTAAATCACTTGATGAAGTTTTATTAATTCCTGAAAACAAAGAAACAAAGAAAAGTCTTTCCCAATTTTTAGGGGCACGTGGACTGCCTTCACGTAACCTTTATACTACTTAATCTGTAACTGATACAGCTAACAGAAGAATGCATTTGTCAACCCTGATGATAGCTCTAAGCATTATTAAATGGTGAACTAATTAAATTGAAAAAATTAACATAGGTGCAGCTCGTTTTACAATTTAAGGAGCCAAAAATAATTAAACCTAAATAAAATTTTCAACAAATTTACAAGGCTTAAGTATTGCTTTCTTAATGTGATTGATAAATACTTATTCTCATCCATCCCTTTTCTTTGATTTCAATAAACTTTAATGAGATTACCGTCCATTCCACCCCCCACCACAATTCACCAAAAGTATCACTCACAATTAATCACTCCTCGTCATCATAATTAAGGTTTTTGCTAGCGCTCGAAGCAATGGTCTATGCAACGTACACTCTCGTCTCAAAACTATAACAAACTTCATTCTGATCAGGCATGCTCAAATCATATTTTTATTTCCAATTTCTTTATTACAATTCGACCATTTCCCGGAATTTTCTACATTTTCTTTAATAAATTGAGTGATTTCCTATTGTTTATGAGTTTTTTTACTGTCAAAGAGTGGGTGGGAACTGACACCTCAATTATGTGCCTTTTCTTATCTGCCTTTAGTGCATTAAAATTTGAAACTACAGTAACAGTCACGATCGCAATAAATCATCACAAAATTATCTTAGGATTAAATACTATTTTACTACAATGTTTACTAGTGACTAACGTTTGTGCTGTACCTGTTTTATTAATAGCTTTTTGATGTCAGTTAATGGTTTATTTTCTAACGTAAGGGAGTATGAAAAGGGAAGTTCCGTTATACCAAAAAACGTTTTCAATGCTAAAATTTTCCAATAATTAGTTTTTCCGTAGATCTCATAGCAAATTATTCTGATTCTGAATGAGAAATACGATTACGCTTTTCCATCTGCGTTTTAGTATTTTAAAAATCAGAGTCATTAAGAAATCCATGATTACAATACGCTTCGCGAAACTATTTCAACTGGAAACTCACTTAAAGTAGTAAATACTATTTTATACACTCAAATATCATCATGTACTCTGCTGGTTACAAGAAAGTAAATACGATTTAACTTACTGGTTCTGACCTAATTTATTTTCAAATTGTCTTTCCCCAACCTTTCGATAGAAATTTAGGTTTTAAAATTTTATAAGTACCAGCTAGCCGTTCATTAACCTTGATTAATTTATAATCACAATAAATGTTTTTTTTAATGTGAGTCTAATGCGCAAATATGCATGCACACTTGGCGACTTCAAAACTTTAGCTTAGAGAAACAGAACACTGAAAACTGAAAAGAATCAAAGAGCTGTGATGTGGGTTTTCGGGAAACCAGAGACCTGGTGCTGATTAAATAATTATTCAACCGTAATATTATGAAAAATATTTATTGCATGCACAATAAATACATTTATAAGGTCTAATCGTGAGTCATTTCTTCGGGGATAACGAGACGGTCACATAAAAAAACGAGTTAATGGTGTCATTAGCGAAAATTCAGGTTCGTTTGCATTATTACATCATTCGTATTTAGCATCATTTTCCAAGAATTCAGACCAAAGCACAACAGTAGACTGTCAACCATGCAGCTTCTCCGATGGAATTAAACTGTCCATCCATCTGGCATCAATTCGCTGAGGCTGAAAGGTTCAGATTTCACAAGTATGTGCATGCAAGTGTGTTGGTGTGTGCATAGGTAGGTAAATGAATAAATTAAAATATGCAAAATATCCACCTGCGGACAAAAATTCTCTTCCCGCCCTTTAAAATGGAAATAAATTCGGGAAAAAATAATTTTACGGTGTTCCACTCCGGGTGAAAACAAAATTCTCTCCCTTCCTCCAAATCCAACCCCGTCCCCTGTAATGGAATTCTCCTTCAATCTCCCGGGGAAGCAGAGAGGAGAAGGGTTTTGAGGGTGGGGGTGAGGAGCATGAATAGGGCGAGAGGGGGTGGTGTGAAGGGGAGGGGTGACGGATGAAACGGGGAGAGCAGGGAGGGAGGCGGAGAGTGGGGAGGAGGGGGGGGTAAGCGCTATTTGGCGATGAAAGGTAGGCCGGAGAGGGCGGAATGGGAGAAGGGGAGGGGGGAGCAATTCGCAGCTCTGTGAGTGCTTGTCTGAGATAGCTTGTCAACAGAGGTGCAGACTGCGATAGAACCCTTATCCTCCTCCACATTCCCTCCCCCACCATTTCCAACCCTCCCCCTCCCTTACCCAACCCCTTTCCAAACCCACCCCGCTCGCTCCTCTTTCCCACCTCCCCCCTACTCCCACCTCATCACCCGCGAACTCCGCTGCCACTCTTGAGAGGCTGGAGCGGCTCCGGCGGCGGCGGCTGAGTTTAGTTTAGGTCAGAGCACACCCAGCCAGGTGTTTGATTCAATCCCGCCAACCACTATCATAGGACGGATTCAGAGCTTAGGGGAGGGGAAGAGCGGGGACAGAGCAGTGACCTCATTTTCGTGTCAGTGGGATTTCAAGAAGCCAGGCACTTAAAAAGCCACGGTTTCACAAAGGAGCTGTTTCGCACAAGGGTAGAGTTTCGAAAATATTGCGGCCCTTTTAATTAAACCAGACGGGGAGGGTTCGAGGAAAACGTATATCGAACGGGAAACGAGAGTTCAAGTTTTCCTAGTCAACGGGTCCTTGGCTTCATCACATTACAGTGCTTTCTTAAAGGAAACCGCGTCAGAAGATATTTCTGTGAAAACAGACGTATTCCAATAATCATTACGTCGATGTGATTTTGTTGGGGGAGATTCCACGAGGACAAACCTGGGAGCGAAATTTGTACATCATGGGCCATCCAGATTGTCAATAACGAATAAACTGACTGTTTTATCAGTGTTTTCAGGAGACAATCAGCATCCATGTGCATAAAGGCAATTACACTATGTTATACTGGTGGAGGTGTAGTAAATAAATATAGAGTTTTTAAAGGGATCTTTTGCAGTATGAATAATTTTGAGATGCATATAGCTATGGTAACTTTATAAAGAAGCTTTGGGAATAGTAGGGAGAAGAGAAGGCTATTGGGAGAAATACAAAGAAGGCAGGAAAAGTGGATGCAGGG
>LYUA01005995.1:23070-33707 GCA_002093875.1 Calopteryx splendens | reverse complement strand
ACATAGCATCCTTTTTCCCTTTATCGTTTAACATGGGCCATCAATTAGAAAGCTACAAGTCGTTCAATTTTTACGCTGAGACAAGGAATAATGTTACCTCCTCATTACACCAGTAGAAGAGGCCGCGGCTGAATGTTGAGAAATAAAGATTGGCTGCCGAAATAGATAGATATGAGGAAATTTTTTTCCCTTACGCACAATTCTTAATTACTAAAGTGGGAAACACCTCGGGCAGTTTGAACATCTCGAACATGAAATGAAGCGGAATTTTAATAATACACGATATCGTTTATTCCTGATGACCTAACACCCCCCTGTCAAACGCCCTCGCGGTGGCTTGCAGGGTATTCTGTGTATGCAAATGACTACTATATTCTCTTCCGTCCTCTACTTCAACCGACCCGAACTTCTCCCTTCTCATCACGGTCTTATTCAACATCACACTGCTCTCGTCCTCTGAAGCCGCTTTTCCTGCATCATTCGAATTTCTCCGCACGAACATCTCTCTCTCTTCCCCCATCATGTCTTTCACCTCTCTGTTTTTCTCTCGTTTTCAACATTTTTCTCAACACACACTTCTTCTCAAGAGCCGCCAATCCTCTTGCCTCATTAACAAAAGGTTTCGGAGCCATACACTATATAACTAAACTTCACATTAAATTTTCCATTCATCTCCTACTTAGACGTGTTTCTTCGTTGTCCCGAATATAATATATTCAATTCTAATTGAATTAAAAACATTGCAAACAATTAAAAACAGA
Source organism: Calopteryx splendens (assembly GCA_002093875.1). Taxonomy (NCBI): domain Eukaryota; kingdom Metazoa; phylum Arthropoda; class Insecta; order Odonata; family Calopterygidae; genus Calopteryx; species Calopteryx splendens. The sequence goes on along the minus strand of LYUA01005995.1, from coordinate 32,946 downwards.
TACGGTGAAACTACGGTGAAAACTATGCTGAAAAAAAGTCATGCAAGCTCTTTCATTTAAAAATAAATTCAAACTAAAACCCCTAGAGTGATATCTTTTTATTAAACAAAACGGACTTAATATTTGAACGTTCCTCATACAATGCAGCCATAAACACAATAACATCCATACACACTAGAGAAAAAGCGCTGGAAATGGCTGATGCAAAACATATTAAATTTAGTATTCTCTAGTTGAAATAAAGAGAACTCATAACGAATGGCACTCGCAAAAAGTTTTTTCTTTTCAAACGCAGTCATGTCGGAAAATATTTTTTCTCCAACCGTCGGCCCGACTACTTTCACCATCCAGGATTTAAATAGAGAAAGAATTTTTTTCCGGTCACGTAAATAACCGAAACACTGCCTGTAAAAAAAATCACAAGGTGGACTTCGGGAGAGGGTCGGAGGAAGGGGTTGTAAAAACCAAAAAAAAATTATTAACCCGCGAAGTGAGTCAACAAGGGCGGCTAAAAATAAAACGGGCAGGCGCAGACTCTCCGCTCATTTTTTTTTAAACACCGGAACCCTTTGGGAGAGTTAAACTAACCTCCCTTTCAGAAAGAAACATCTTCAGCCTGGACTCTCCAGATTCGTAAAAGTATATTTTTAGGACGCTTAAACGTTCGTCCGCACCGTCTGCTCCTTCTCGCTCCACGTTGCATCCATGTTGATTTACGAGATGACCGATGGGTCGCACCCGCTTGAGTCTCGAGGGTAAACACTCAAAGCGGTTGGGGACCGCTGCTTATAAATCAACGGAGACGACGACGGCGGGGAGGAAATAAACTTCGCTTCCGCGAACCGCCGCCGGCTTTCGCAACGGAAAGAGAGAGAGAGAGAGGGGGAGCTATATAAGCTCCCTACGCAACACAAACTCACCGGACACTATATGTAGTGCGCTTCGCGAAATTTTTCCATCCGTGTCTTCCATAAAAAAACCGACCAAGTTTAAGAACATCGTATCGTCCGATTCAAACTAACACGCGGCACCATCTTGTTCATATGGCACGACTCAGGAGAAAAACGAACACGACCACTTGGAAGCATCTTCCAATTTCAGCCGTTCTTATCCTCACTTTTCGTAATTCAAAGAGAGATAAAAAAAACAGCTATAACATGGGATGGCACAGGAGGTCGACGGCAGACATCAAACTCAGGTTAAGGAGTCGTTCTTGGAAAAGAGAGTAGGTACTACAACGCTCAAAACACATCCTACGGAATGTAAACAAACAAGGAAGCAGTGCGTCAATACATTCGTTGAGAGGGCATGGATCACTCTATGGATCGAAATCATTGGCTGTGGGAAAATCGGGCAAGCGAAGATTTGAAGCAGCCTTCGAAACATAATGCTGGAGGATGGGAAGGGTTAAATATGAAACTGAAAAAAGCGAAAAAAAATAAATTCTGTACATTAGGCCTGTTTATGCTCACTGCCAAGCGCTACAATTAAGAGACCACGTTTTAGTGACCAAAGGTCACATATTTACTAGTCGGATCGGAAGTTTTTTCGAACGAATTATTTTACGAAAAGCGTTGGCTGCTTGACTAGGGTATTAGGTACGAAAGCTACTCAATAAAAATTGATACATTTTTTATTCGCATAACTTACAGTGCAAAACATTTAATTTTATTTTACATTATTAGCTGAATGTGCAATGTATATGTGATTAAATATTCATTAATTTGACTCCAGTATTGCGTCAGCGGCATTCGTTGCAAGTTGATGCATGTTCAAAACACCTAGTGCAACAATGATGGAGGATGGAGGCATACGTATATTATTAATACGCATCTTTGAAATTTTGCTTTCGCCTGAAAAAATCGTCACCCGAGACCTATTTAACGCTACAGAAAGCTTATATAGAGTCTGTTATTCCCTATACTATTTTCTAGAAGATGGTTTAAATTTTGAAAGAGGCGAGCCATTGTCAACGGCAGATGGACCCGGAGCTCCAGACACTTAACAATCTTACGAGGGAAAACATTAAAACACCGCTGCTGCCATTGTGAAGAATAACTTTAAGATTACTATAAAAAATATTGAAAATTTCATTTGTTGCCACACACACATGTTGGTAACAGAGGAAATTCGCATGTATGTGAGGCGTGTTTACGTGTATTGGGTTCTGAGACTGCTCATATACACCCGAACAACAACAGCACGTTCTCGTGTAAGAGCTAAATACCTCGCGAAAATCAATGTGAAGTTTATTCCTTGTCCTCCCTATAGGTAGTCCAGACCAAGAACCCCATTTTTGAATTTTTCTCGTGCCCTATATTGTGAAGAAACACCTACGTATGTGGAAAGCAAACTGGTTCCGTGGGCGAACTGAACATTTTACAAAGGCTGCCGCTGACGCGATGCTGGAGTAAATTCAAAGAAACTTGTACAACATATATGTTACGCATTAAGCCTTCGATATAAAATAAATTTACGTTTTTGCACATAATTCGAATGCAAATTTTTATGATTAACTCTTTACTGAACAGCCCTCGTTCATGCGTTCTTCAAGAGTTCAACCGGTCGACTTACGTGATTCCCCTCTTCGCCTGACGAATTTAAGTCTTAACGGAGTCGTCTCCTCTCTCTATAAGCACGCACGCCGCATCGGGAAATATAGAAACTCGCCATCTTGATTGTGGAAGTGGACGGCTTGGAAAAAAAATGGACCATGTCCGGGCTGAAATGTTTTGAGTGAGAATTGCTGTCCTTCGGATGGCGAGTGCTCCGCTCGAAAGTGTCCTCGAAAATTAAATTACTCCATTTCCGAAAAAATATTAAATCCAGCATCCTCGGAGGATAAAGGCGTGAGCGAGTAAAAAGTCCATCGAACTACGGGAAGTTATTCAGTCTGGCTTCAGTCTTTTTGTTTATTTATTCAGGCTAATGGCCTCGTCACCCCGGGAAACGAAATCGTTTGAAGTTGACGAGAGTGCATCAAGGAGTTTTTTTTTACCATCGGATGAAAAAACATTATCAAAGGATGGCGTAAGTGGTGATCACTACTACTTATTTCAACGAAAAGCGTAATAAATGATTCAGAGGACCTTCCTTTGAAATTTTAATTGATTACTACGTTAGTACTACCGATAACTAAATATGTAAATGCATCATAAAAAATCCCTCACTCCAAAAATGTGCCAAATAAATAAATACTTTCACTAATATAATTTACTTAATGAATTAGACAATATTAGGGAAAAAATTTAAAATTGTAGTTCATGGTGATGCTAAGTAATAGAAATATTTTACTAATGATGATAAGGAAAGTTGGGAATCTTTAAAAATTTTATGAGTTCCAAAAATATTATGAACCAAATATTTGTAGTTAACCATGTACATTGTGAAAATTTATTTGTAAAGAGGTATTTACACCTAAATTTAAAATGGAAATACATTAGATTAAACTGTTAATGATTTTTTCCTTTAAAATGCCTATTACAATATATGCGGTCTTGTATGATCCGATAGCGGATTATACTATTGTTTTCAACCTTGCTATATCCAAATAGATTCAGCTGAAATGGGTGACGACGCATAATAATCTTTGAATGCATCCATACCTACTTAAACAAAAAAAATGACAGAGAAACCATCTGGAAATTAAATGAAAATTAAATTAAAATTCCATTAATACCCTTATAACTTTTGTGTTGATAAAAAGCTGACTGAAGTAAAAAGAAAGTTAAAACTTGACATGCTAACATATTTGGTGTGTCATTCAATCCAAAGCTACCCAAAATCTAATGATACGTGTGTCATCGAAGTATATTTATAATATTTTATAATATAATATATATCCAGATGCAGACCTAAAATTTGCTAATTACATTATGCAATTATATCCACGGTATGAAATTTTGAGAATCATTTAAAGCAACGATATCGTAATACTGCTTTTTAAAATGCCAATTACTGAATGAAAAGAGGAAGCAGGGCATGTAAAATACTTTCTTTACGCGAATGTAGCCGGCGTTTATAGCAGTCATGCAAATACGAGCCGCGCTCCAAAAAAGAAACATTATGAAAATCTTTACGCGTTGTGTTTTTGTTGTTGTCGTATTCGTTTTGAATGTCTGCAATGTTTTTGAGCAATAGAAAATCCCGCAAACTGTGAAATTACGGCCTGTTATCCGATTTCTCAAATGAAAGAAAGCTCAGGCCCGCTGAATTTTCATCGGCAGATCATTGACGTTTATGGTGGCAGTGCAATGAGTGAGATGGAATGATTAAGGAAATGGTTAAAAATACAATTCAAATCGAACGCCGAACGAACATGATGAACCAAGGATTGGGCGATCTCCTCCTGTTGTCAATGAAGATTTGGTTTGGGATTAAATTGACGAGAAAAATCGCCGAAAATCGGCGTTTCTCCATTTCCAAAAAAATTACCGAAATTTTAAGAGAGCTCATCATCTTTGGAGGTGGAGTGTTTGCCATAGTTATTCCTGGCGCCGTTCTCTGAAGAGGAAATGAACAAACCAGTCTCCAGATACAAATATCTTAACAACAAATTATGTCGAAAAATAGTTCATGGTCTTTAATTTAAAAATAAATTTTAAAAAACAAATACTAAGTGTGAAGTTATTTTTTTAATACAAAAACGGTACTTTTCGAACACGCCTCGTACTTCACTCGTATCCGGTACCTTAGGGTATAACGATACTGAAAGCATTTATACTCGATACCCCTTCCCGGTAGTAACCGGTCGTCGGTATCGCTTCGGCGGCAGATCATATATATTTCCCCCTTTTTTTAGCGACGACGAACCTCACCTGGTTCCTGCGATACTCGAGGACGGACATCTCGAACAGCTGCGCGTTCTGTATGCCGATGCCGCAGAAGGTGAGGTAGCGGCGGAAGAGCTCCTCGTCCTTGGGCGTGAATTCCTCGGAGCCGTCCGTCTTGTTGATGATCTGCGCCACGCCGATCACCTCGTCCTCCCGGTTGCAGATGGGCATGCAGAGGATCAGCTTGGTCGCGTAGCCAGTCCTCTCGTCCATCTCGGGGTTGAACCTCGAGTCCTGGATCGAACAACGATACGCAAGATCGAACCATGAGTTATGCTATGAGATATGGGGATGTTATGGCCACTGCGCGATGGCATTACTGTTGTTGAGTTACAATAACCTTATTATCATAATTAGATTATTATTAAATATTTCCTCATTGTTAAAGGATCTATTAAAGTGCGTAGCCCTTAAAAAAAATGAGTTTTGAGGAAGAAGAAAATTTTTCTTCCAATTATTGAAGTAATAATGAATTTCCAGAAAGGAAAACCCCAGAACAGTTTCTTTTATAAAGTGCGTAAACAACGCTACGAAGGTCAGAATATACAGGAAGTTGACCATAAAGTACAGGCTAGCCTCACTCAACATTTACTTCACTCACCAAAACCAATACACATCTCAGTTTTCCACCCCCTTCCCTCCCCCACCCCTCTCTGGCCTGAATATATAAGCGTGTACGATGTGTATGCTGTCACCCGAAGATGTTACTATGCAACGAAACCGGGTAGTGAATAAATAAATGTATGTGTGGAAAAGCAAAGTTTGTCTTCCCATTATTAAAGGATAAAGCACCATTAAATCTAGCTAACATGCACATAATTTTTCTACCATTGACGGTACTGATGTGATCCGGTACGGTATTTGGAACGTGTTGGGAAATTTAAAATGTTTAAAGCACACAAAAACTTATCCGTTTAGTGTTTAAAAAAATAAAATAAACGTTACTAAAAGTTTTAACTTCAGTTTTGACTTTTTTATGTAAAATAATATTTTTCATAACTCTTTATAGAAAATTGTTAACAACAAGTAATTTGATCATTGGGTATGTACTATACTCAATTAGGCAGAGTGGTTTTCGCTCTTATTGCATTGCATTACAAAAAGCGAAGTAAATTCCTCAAAGTATTGACATGACTTCCTTATTATATCTTTATAATAATTGAATATTTATCTATGGGTTTTGGCAGGGGAGGGAACTGGTCCTAATTCATTTCCACTAATATTTTTTCAGGAAGCATTGATACTACGGAACCTTCGCCTGTATTGTACACCACCACCTATGGTCGAATATTGTGTTATTTACGTAAAGTAAATCGCCTAAAAACGTAGCCAACGAATGGCGAAATATAATTAAATCAATTTTAAACTATTAATATGCGCACACGTTTTCAATGACAGCATCCTTCCTTACCTGGCGTTTCATGTTCTCGTGGTCTGTTATTAATCGGTGAGATGATCTCACGGTGTTGGCTTGCGTTACACGACTTACTCTTTTTTTCCCTTTACTCGAAACACAATATGCGTTCTCACTTTCAAAAATCTCATTGTAATACTCGATCAAATATAAAAATCGGAACTTTGCAAATTAAAAGTGACCAATAATTACCGTAAAAAACAATGATAAACAGTGTAAACAATAAAAAATGGAGTATAAATTGATAATTTGGTGAGAGAAAACCCCTTTATTTATGACAGCATGCATCTAACACTGAAAATTCTTGAGGATGAAACTAGTGGACGGATATTGAGAACACAATCGAAATTAGCGGTGATTCAATAAATACTTTTTGAACTTAAAAACAATTTTTCCGTAGCCATAAATTTTTGTTGCATATAAATCTTCGAAATCCAATTATAGTATCAAAAGCGTAACACTACACCACATTGTGTTTAATCTAGGCATCATAAAACACTAAACGAGGTTGGTCCCTATTGGTCGATATAGTCGAAGATAAACACTTACTGATTAGCTGAACTTGATAGAAGTAAGTGTGAAGAATGAGAGAATTTGAGCTAACGTTAAAAGTTCAATACTAACCGGCCTTTCTGTCTTTCCATTTTTTTAATCGCCAATCCCATATCCCAAAGGTTTCCAAAACCTATGCTTGTCATCTTACCTCAACGACCATGTTTCCGAGCCACTCAAAAGCACTTCCTATGCCAACGTCTCCACTATTTTTTTTCTTTAAACCCGTGCCAAAGTTTCTTTTCATAAATTCTCTTCCGTTTCTAAAAACGAATGCCAAATTAAATTATTAAAATATAGACATATACTATGCTAAAATATAAGTATAGAATTTCTTGAGCATTTTATTTATTTTAGGAAGTGATCTCGATGAAATCGGGTGAATCTACCGTTTTAGGATGAGAGAAAGTGATTTAGCTAAGTATCGACTCTGGCAGAACTCACTGACTGGAGGTGAGGGTAGAAAGTTAGAATTCCCTAAAAAGAATCGTTTCGTTAAGTATGTTTTTTGTTCAGCAAATAAATAGAGTCCCATTGCTGGAGAACTAGCAATTGATTTTATATTTTTATCTTTCACGTTCAGAGGAGAATATATTCCGGTAAAAAAATAAATACTGATAATCTATCTTTCTTTCGATGTTGATTCTGAATTCGTCTGCCATCCAACCTAATTTATTAATCATGATTTTTTTCTTTGCTTTATTGCACTCTTGCGAAATTACACAGACATTTATGGACGGTGAATTTTGGCACTCAGCCCCACTTTATCGAGCAAAAGGCTAGGTCTTCCATATTTTGTGTATGCATAATTATGGCTTATAAAACTTCGACTCGTGACTCTTTCTGGACATTATTTCTGGATGCATTTCGCAATTTCCAGGGGGCGGGCGAAAGCTGGTAAAGGCTGATTGATGAGCTTCAATTTTACAGTAAAAAGGATTACGACAGAAAGCTCCGATTTTCGGGGAATTAAAAAAGAGCTCAATTTGATCTCGATTTGAAAAAAATGGGAGAATCAAATGTGAACGCATTAGGAAAACTTGACTCAAAAGAGAAATCAGACTTTTTTTACGCGAGTAGGATATCATTATTATTGACACGTAACGCATTAACCTCATATGGAGAGGGGGCATATCTGATGCGCCTTATCGATATAAATGTAGCATTTGAGTAAATCATCAACATAAAATTCTTTTTTACTTCTTTTACGTTGACTTAAATGATCCAGGTTAATTCGGACGCGACCGATTGCGATTTTAATGCGTCCGAAGAATTTATCTAAAGCACTGTTTACCGGACATAGATTTCGTTTTCGAAACCTTCAATGTGCATTACTTCTTTGTTTGGTCCGTTTTCCGTCATTGTCAAAAAGAAACAGAACATTTGGAATCATTTCACACAATCCAATTTATATTGGGAAATGAGTGAAATATAGAAAAGTACTGACTTTTGACCCAAACCTATCGTGCATTTGCCCAATTTTGTTTTCCTACGTCTAAATACGTTGGTTAGCAAATTTACCACATTTATATTCTGTCGGTCGGAAATCCGAAATCCGAGGGAAACGACCGTTCCGAATATGTTTTTCGGGACTAAAAGGACGTTAAGTAAAATTGGGCCCCCCCCCCAGGATTCCCGGCCGACTGGGCCGCCGTATCCCATTTGCCAGCTCACTATTTAATTGCTTAGAGGACATTCGGGTGTCGACCAAGGACTCTTTTCCACCCTAAACTCTATATCGAGTCCACCCATCCCAAGCCCTAATCTCCCCTCTTATCTCGCCTCCCTTCCCCCACCACTCACCCTCCTATTTATTCTGTATTTAAGCCCTGTCGAAATGTAAGAAATTTTCCAGAATATGGATGATATGGATGATGAAATTTTTCTTATACTCTTTCATTATGAAGGAGTTAAAACCCAGTGACGCCTACAACGATTGCGCATATACCACATTCGTCCATTGAAGGACTTATTTTTCTTTATAACCTCTGTATTCGATTTTATTATATAAGAACGTATATCTCCTGAGTCACAGCAAGAAAGATTTTGCTTCTCTGACTGTGCCTCCTCCCCGTGAAGAAACTGCGTGAATGGGTATGTCCATAACCACGCTAAAATTAAGGATAGTGAACCAATTATTTACCCAGTTAAAATAGAAAAAAATATTTTCACGAGGAGAGAAAAAAATGTGTTTTTCTATTTGGCTGCAGTTTTGCTATCAATAAATTGATGCAATACTTTGAATAATAAAAATATGTTAAAGCGATATAATTGACAGCATTTTAATTAAATTCCCTTTCTGAAATTTTAATGCCGTTCAAATATGAATAGATCCAAACAGCTCCATTAATAATTCGATTAACCTCGGTCGCTCCACATGTGGGTGAGCCCGATACCGTAATAGTCCAGCTCATGCGGAGGTATTTAGGGAATTTAGTTTTTCACATGCACCTCGGAGACCATATTCAATTAAAAATTCATAGGTAAGAGGTCAGGGTGGGGCGAATTAACTTCGTTGGATAAATTATATAGATACTAAGGCCATAAGAGTTCCCGCGCGTTCCGTGAAACTCTCACGAAAAATGAGAAATAAGACAGCGATGTATCATTAAAAATAGGGTCACGTTTACGTGGCATCTGTCGAAGGAGGAGATGCTGGGGGACGATAGTTAAATTCACATTCGTGAGCGCTCTTACTCAATGCACAAGCATTTTATAAAAGGTGCTTTGCGAAAATATACCGTATAAATTCCATGGCTAATGCTTTCCAGCAAATATTTATCAAAAGATTAACTCTGTCGATCTCTTTAATTAATGTGGAAAAGCAGACCGCAACGCATTTGCTTAATCCAATCGTCGAAACAGAAATATCCTTTGGGAGTAGGCAACACGCATGCCGGCTGAGAATACAATGTTGCATAACCCAACAGGATTAACTTCAAAATTTCTCCCTGATGACCATTTCAAAAGCTTCGACTCTTTGAGTTGGAAAATGAATATTTTGATAACGGGGATCGCTATTTCAATCATAGGCATACTGGGGTGGAGCTTGTTTTTGTCCACATTTCTTGACGGTAG
>LYUA01005977.1:9286-22149 GCA_002093875.1 Calopteryx splendens | reverse complement strand
GCAGAGGGAAAGGAGTAGAACACTCTGTGTAGAGGGAAAGGAGTAGAACATGGGAAAGGAGTGTGGAGCACTGAGAAAATCTCCAAGGTGTTTGAATGAGATATTTAATGAATTTGCCACTAAAAATGGGATCGTGGGATCCAGAAATTACTTGTCTTTACACAACAAAAGACAAATGCATACTCTAATCTATGATGTGGATGATGATATATATTAATTCCTGGAAACCATGTTGAAGAAACTACAAATATTGAAAAAGAATTCAAAGCAAGCGACCTTAATAAATTTTTATGCATGAACATAAATAGAGAAAAAGACTTAAAAATATCTCAAAATGAAATGTAAAATTAAAACCCTTACTAATATCGTGCCATGTGGAAAATCCCAGAGCTTTAAGGAACCGATCAAAGACTTACCTTCCTGTGATATAGAGGAAATCTCGTAAACCTTTGATGACGGCAATGATTTTTCAGGAATGGGTTCAGTCATATTTTTCCTCTTTTGTGAAAAAATACTGCAATAAAATGGCAATCACAAACAAGGCTTTATTAATTTTAGATAATGCCCTGGATCATCCAGTGAATGTGGATAAGTTCACGGGCAACATTGAAATAGTATTCCTTCCCCCAAACATCACTTCGCTTATCTAACCAATGGACCATGGCATCACAGCAACGTTTAAAGATTATTACGTTCATCGAGTGATTGAACCAACTAATAAGAAAAAAACTGATGTCTGAGTCTTCACGAATTTTGGAAAGAGTACAACATCAGCAAAGCCATGGAAAACATTGGCACTTAATGGAATGGGGTGACACAACCAACACTAAATGGTTGTTGGAGAAACATTTGGCCAGAATGTGTTAGCTCTAGGTGCTTCCAAGATGCACCTGGAGAAGAAATCAGAGAGCAAACTGTGGAACTGGCGAAGGAAGCTGGTCTCGGTGACGAAGATGACGTTTAAACGTTGATTAATTCAAGTGGAGAGGAATTAGTGACGGAAGAATTTTTGGAGCTTCACCAACAAATGACTGCAATGCAAGAAGATTAATGCACCGTTGCACTCGAGGGACCACCAGTGAAAGAGTTGACCGCTGAACGCATGTCTGATGCCTTTAAACTTTTTGACCAAGGATGATTCCAGTTTGGAGAGAAGCAGCAAATGTGCCACACCAAAGGAAGACGGATTGGGATGCTACAGGGCCATCAGGGCAGAAGCCCATTCCCTACTCTTTGTTCTCATCTCGAAACAGAGGTGCTGAGCAGATGAACGCCGAAGGTAGCCAATCTTCTTGTGGTGAAGATGCATTAGAGTAACTCCCGACTATTTTTTGTCCTTAAGTTCTCTGTGACGTCGGGTACGTTCATGATTTTTTTTAAATGAAAGGTTTTAATTTTGTGCAAATTTTGATAATTTACACGTAATTTAATCAGATGTTTTTCCTTAAAAAGATATCGTTTCAATAATTTGACAGACAGGGGAATCCCAGAACAAGGAACAGGAAGATAAAGCCCCATCTTAATGAATATGTGTAAGTTTAAGAGAAAATAAATGTTAATATTTTGTGAATTCAGGATTTATTCTTGCAATTTCTCGTCAATTTCATTATAATTTAAACTAGTATTAATCCTCTCTTAAATAGCCGTTCAAATTTATTTATTTGAATGAAGGAGAAAGATCGAACGTGGAAATCAACTCTGTGGTAAATAAATGAATTTAAGTGGTGACGAAAATCTTGTTCCGTTTTATGTCATTTTGATTAATGTCGCACATCTCAGCACGCATCTCCGATGTAAATCGGGGACTTACTGTATTTGGAAATATTTAGACCTAGATGGATGTAAGATATTAATGCCCAAATGGTGGCGAGTTCAACCGTTCAGACCTCAATGCTCGGTGTATTGTGAGGTAGGGAGTGTAGTATTTAGACTGTGAAGCAGTCATCGAACATTTTGCCATGCTCCCTGGCATGGGAGGCAGGGAAGGATGCTTTGCAGGAAGCTCTGTGGTTGTTTATTCGGTAGTATAGTGGTGTGGTACATTTGCCTATGTAGAAACCAATGCATAGGTTACATCGGAGGAGATTATGTTGGCGGTGTGGCATGTACCGGCCAAACCTTCTACTCCCTCCCCTTCTCTCTTCCATACTCCTTTCTCCTCAGTTCCTTCTGTCCACAGACGTAGGTGGTTGTGCCACTGAAAATTTCGGAATACGTGTGAGGGTCCACTTTTTTATGTGGTAAATCGTTGTAAATATCTTAAAATGCTTAAACAATTGATATTTTAGTGTACACCTTAGGGGTAGGGGTTTTGTTCTACACCCAACGGAATGTCTTAAAATCGCTGTGTGCTGGATTTGGCCCACGGGTCTGGAACGGGATGCTTGCCATTGGGTAACTCTCACTTCTCTCGTAGGCTTGTAGCCCTGGCAGAAGAGAGGACAAGACCTGCCTTTGAGTCAATTGAGTCAGTGGTGAGGGCATTTGGGTCAGTGTCTTTCATGCTTGAGTCAACGCTGGGGGCCCTCCATGCTTCCTTTCGTGCTGCACTCGGCGTGGCTGACCATCTCAGCCACCTACGCAACATCCTCTCGGCACTGTCAGTCTTCCGCCTTCTCCAATGGTGCCTCCGACAGCTACGCAGACTCTTTGGTATGTTTGTTGCACTATGTTGAATTGATTGTAATTAAAATATTGGAGACATTTTTGTTCTCAGGCTATTCAGCAGTTAGCCTTATGTGTGTTAATTTCAATTTATTTTTTTCTCTATCTATGGAAGGCCTTGATTTGATTCCCTTCACATCACATGCATTAGCAGTAGGAAGGAAAAGGCAATAGGCATCAGTAGACCAGCAATTCTAGAATACTTGAGTTAAGAAATACTGATGGGAGGTATTTTTTACTAACAAAATCATAATTTGCACTACTATGTTGGTCTTTGTCATTTTAATAAAATATTTTTTCAATTTTGATTTGTGTCTACAAGATTTTTCACGTAGCAACTAATAAAAATATATTTATATCAACAGTTTTTCTTAGACTCTGCTGTCAGTGTCTACAAGTCAAAAAGATTGTCGCTTTCTCATGCATTGTATTTTATCTTTTGTTATTCTGAGGAATTGTAAATTTTCTTATGCTAGTACTGTGGTTTTATTTAGTTCAATTCTCTAATGTGAACCTAAGTAGAGTATTTTTATTTATTTTTTAAAATTTAATTTTAAATTTAGACCACGTACAGCAGTAACTTGCCAATTTATAGTGGAACATGTAATGACATGGAATAAGGAGATTCATAAATCAACAATGTTAACAATTAACAACAGCATTAACAAAGGAAGTCATTACTTTCTCGGCTAATTATGGAGAGATGGGAAAGAGCAAGGTCAGTAAATGTGCTGGTGGAAAGCAAAAATGCTCAATGCTATGAGGGAGTGTGCTCACAATAAGAGAGGAGAGGCAGAAGAAAAGCAAGCGTTTCATTACCTAGTGATATGATATGTGGGAGTGGGCATGTGGAGGAACGAGAGTGTGTAGGTCGTGAGGCTATTTGATGAGGGAGAGCAGTTTGGGGCAGTCAGTGAGAGAATGAATGAGAAGGGTGTTGCAAATGAACTTATAATCAGATTTTACTATTTGGTATGGAAGGCTACAGGTGGAAAGTGAAGACAAAATGACATCTTTGGACTCATTACAGAGATGGGGATGGTATATCACTATATTAGTGAAGAAATTGGTAACGCTGTTGAGTGTAGCAAGGTAAGTAGGAGTTGACATTGACCAGATGGGGGATCAATATGTTAGGAGCGAAAGAGTGAGATAAGTGGAAAAATATAAGTGTAATGCTCGTGGATCACTTATTTGCGTGAAGCAGTACAGGTGGCCTAAGAGAGACGTAGCTTTATTTTTTACTGTTTGAACATGCCCGTTAAAATTAAGTTTAGAAGCTATTAAAATTCCAAGATCCTCTTCTGACATCACGCGATTGAGAGGGTTGGAGTTAAGAGAGTATATTTTAAGTTAACAGGGGATTTGTGTAAACGAAATAGACATAGGGATGCATTTACTTGGATTTAATTTAAGTTTCCCTGTATTGCACCATTCAGAATTTATTTAAGGCATCCTGTAGATTTTGACAGTCTGACACATTATGAATTTGCTTAAATACTTTACAGTCGTCGGCATAGAAAAGGGTGTGGGCTTGTGGGGGACAATTAGGAAGGCCAGATCATAAATAAAGAGATTGAAAAGATATGGCCATAGGACACTGCCCTGGGGAACTCCAGATGCTACAGGTGACCAAGGGGATGTGACACCAGGCAGTATTGCCCTCTGTGATCTGTTAATAAGGAAGCTCGACAATGTATCAAGAAAAGTACCATTTGCCTTTGGTTACAGGGAAAACCGTTGGTTGAGTTTGTGGAGGAGGAGGACGCTGTGGTTGAGGGAGTCAAAAGCTTTCGAGTAGTCGAGAAAGATTGCATCTAGTTGTGAATTTTTTGCTACTGAAGTGACAGAAAAGTGCTGAAAAACTACAAGGTTGGTTTGACATGAACAACCCAGAAGGAAACCATGCTGATTGATGAACAGAAAAGGTGATGTAAAATAATAAAGATGGTTTAGAATAATCCTCTTGGCAACAGTAGAAAGAATGGGAAGCAAGGAAATAGATTTTCCTCTGGGTAGGGAAAGTGCCAAGGGAAAAGCAGCGATTCAGTAGTAGGCTTTAAGGTAAGGCAAGGGAGGATGCACAGTTATGGGGCTAAGACCATCTGGGCATCCGGAGCGATGGGGATTTTGCAAAAGTATTCAAAAACCTCCCAAGGACTGGTCTGTATTTGGGAAAGGCAGTAATTAACATTAGTAGGCATAACGGAGTGAACGCAGGTAATGGATGATTTGGAAGGAGGTGTAAGACGTTCAGGAAAGAAATTAACCCTCTGAGTGCCAACGTCGCTGTGAGCGATGCCGTAATAATTTCCTTAAGTGCCATCGTCACTCACAGAGACTGTTTTTTCAATGGCTATGGACGTAAAAAATTGTAGAATAATTCATTTTGTTTGTTTTATTCTTTTTTGTACCTCCTTACATATAGGTTACATTTTGAGAAAACATTTCCATACCTTGAACTAATTTTTATTACAATGAACAATAATTTTTTAGCCATTTTTTGTTAACTTCGCATGCCTAATTAAAATTCCCTGGCAATTTTCGCACGGTTTTTTCAACTACACATGGTACTCAAAGGGTTAAGTAAGAGAGTTGGCCTATCTGATCCAATGGCATTTACATTTTAATGAGAAACTGCATCTGAAATTCGTGGATGGTTATGGTGGCGATTAACAAAAGACCAGAATTTTTTTGGTTTGGAAGTAATAGATTAACATAGACCCTGTGTGTACTCCTTGTAATCATGACGGATAAGTGATTTAGAGTAACCACGTATTCAGCAATGACTTTAATTTTCATATGCTTCTTTTCTGGTGCCCTTAGGTGCTAAGTAAACAAACAAACATTTCAGGTGTTGCCGAACATGGTCTTTTAGGTCCAATCAGAAATGTAATCTGAATAAAACTGGAGTATTAGCACAGGAAAAGTTATATTTACCCAGAATTATAAGAAAGGCAATAATAATGATCAAATGCACATAACTTCAATAGGAAAGAATTTCAGTATTTAAAGATGGTCAACAATTGAAACCATTTGGCCCATACTGTCCAAAAGATACATACAATAAAATGCATGAAAAATCAACAACCAGTTCTGACCTGAAGACACTAACACACAGTCAGAGAAACATTGTTAATATAAATGTTTTTATGCGGTGATACCAAAAAGACATTCAATAATGAATATTACCCATGAAAGTCTGCATTCAAAGATTGATGTGTGTTTATAGGTTTGGACAGTGAATGGGGCATTTATAACTTGGGAAGTTCCTTTGCTCCTCTCAGTGATTTTACGGTTTCCTCTGAACAATGGTCTCATCAGTGTCCCATCTGTTCATTGTCATCAGGCAGGAGGCTCCAAGATACATCCTTTGGTGGTGTCTGGGGTGAGGCAGCTAAGCTTGGAGACCAAGTGGGAGCAGTCAGTGAACCGTCTTCTGCACCAAGCCAGTGGCCACTTCGAGCCTTCATTGGGGTCGTCATCAGTGGATCCTATCTAGCATGGAGATTGCTCTCATACATTGTGGGGTCAGGTGAGTGTGGCTAAAACTCACATCCTTGATATTGGGCACTAAAAGTGTTAAATATCAAAGGAAGCATTTGCTCTTTGAGTTCATTTAGGTAGCATTGAGTGGAATGGCAAAGGAATCATCCTTTGCCATTTCATTGCAGTTGAGCTCTCAAGGGGGTTGGCCAAAGCCGTACTTTGCAACTCGCACTCTTAGGGCACCCAGCCGGTCCGGACTGGTGCCACCCATCACCATGGTTCTCGTGCCTCCTCCCAGATGGTGATGCAACTCACGAGGACCCATGTGTAATCACCAATGCCTTCTTCTCCTCTGGGGTTCGGGCCTCCAATGTGTAAGGCTTGAGATGGGAAAGGGTGGTCTCCTAGATGCTTTAGTGCTGACGTGCACTGCCTGCTGCTGCTTGAGGTTGGGCCTGGTGCCTATTAATCACTCCCAGATACTGAGTCAATGGTTGGGACGTGAGCTCGTGTTCTCATCAACTTGCAGCTACAGATGGTGGTCTCCACAATCTTTCTGCTGGATGACAGAACACAGCTTCCATTTATGCTGAAGATGCGTCTAATCTCCTCATTGCCACAATCACCAGAGCCACGTCGTCCGTGAATGCGACTAGTTTTTTCTTTGCTTGGTACCAGCTTCAGTAGACGTACGTTATGTTTCACGGGGTGGAGGTGGGGCACAGCACTGCGGGACTCCACCAATGATTCTGTACTCCTTGGGACTGTCGTCTGTATCGTATTTGAGGATCCTGTCTCGGTGAAGTAGCTCCTCACTATTTTCCACAGGTATCCCGGTACATCATGTTGGTAAAGGGCCTCCATAGTGCAGTTCCACTTGGCTGAATTGAAGGCATAATTGTCATCGGCAAGAATAAGAGGCGTAGAAGCATAAAAACTTAATACAATTTTGAAACTCCTGCTGAAGAAAAATACCTTATATTTTTTTCCTTCTCGTGAATTCTAAGAATAAGGGGGCCATCATAGAATCGCTTTGGAGGGAAGGGGTAAGGGGTCTCTGTCTCCATCAAAACCTACCTTAACTGGTTGACTACTAAAATATAAAAATAAAGCACATAATCCTTTGGTTATTGGTGAAAAAATGTCTATTGCCTGTCCAGTACATCTTTCCTGAAAATATGTAAATGTAAAACAATTGGGTATGAGAATATTTTAGTTAATAATTGCAGGATTTGTAAGAAGCATATTTAAAAATAGGTGTACTATAAATTTAACCCTAAAATAGCCATTTAAAGCCTCAATTTCGTAGATTCATTCTACTTCGTGAAACCACGTCTCCTGATATCCAGTGGTCATCTCCTTAAGCAGTCATTCGTTAAATGTTGGACCAAGTGGCGAACACTTAAAACACATAGTCATTCACATAGTGTCACGGCACTTCACTACCATGTGCACAATCATGACTGTTGCTAGATTGGTATGGCAAAAATTCATTGCATTAGATTTTATCATAATTCTAGTAAGAACATATGTTTTATGCTGTGTCTAATCAAGGAAATGTTGGTATCATTTTGGGTTCTTACTTAGGAGATCTTTGTAAAATAATTATGTAATACACTCTTCTTTTGCACTCATGGAAGGTTATAATTTCTTTTACAGCTTGGTTTGTGGTTTTGCCACCTATTTTTTTTAATTATTACTATTAAGAAACATAAGCCTAGCACAATCTTACATATATAAAAAATTAAAACAATAACCAATCTCTAATTAGAGCCTTATTTTCAAGCATTAAGTGGGAATACAAGTGAAATTATTTAATTCTTTGCATATCATCATATAGAGGTTGGGCAAGTGTTATTTCATTCACACGAGTTGGAGGAGTGAACCCAGCCCAGGGCACAGGAGCCTCCCCCCACTGACCTTTGGAATGTGTATTGCAGGTGGTCCCGAGAGCAGCATAAGCCCATTCAAGAGTGAGGAAGGTGAGCTCTGGGTGCAAGGCAGAGACCCTGGCTGTCACTTGGCTGTTGGGTGCTACAACTTCACGGCCACCCTGGATCAAGAGTTGAGTTTCTGTGCCGGAGACCGACTCATCATAGCACCCAAAACTCGGCAGCCCATCGACAGTAGGGAATGGCTGCTGGCTGCGCAGTTGCGCACTACACGGCAGACAGCACAGAGCCCACTGCCCCCCATCAAGGTGGGGCTGGTGCCGTCCAACTACGTGCGCATTGTGGAGAGGCGATCACGCCAGATGCCAGGCGTCGTTGTTCAGGGCCCACAGCCCCCTTCCTTCCCCACCCCTGGGCTTCCGCTGCCACACAACCCCCCCACCTCCCTGCCCTTCCCTGCCACGCCTGCACCTCCGCCCATGCCTCCCCTCTGCAATCCAACGAGCATTACGCCTGCCCCCATTGTGGTCGTCAACACTCTTCCAGTAGATTTGCAAGCTGCACAGCCTCTAAACGATGCTGGCCTGGGAGACAATGCCATGGCACCAATGGAGAGTGAACAGGGTTCCAACTCGAAACCAGTTGATGGGGGACAGGGAGCTTAGACACTCCTGAGGGAAAATGTTCCCGGATGAGTGAGATTATTTTGTTATGAATATTGTTATTTAAATGTGGCATTTCTAGTGCTCTCCCAGTTACCATGTTTATTTCAACACTGGCAACAGTGTAAGATGTTCTGAAGACATTGGATAAGGCTGTAATTGTGTGGTCACCCTGATTTGTCTAATGATTTGTGGTGGGCAGCTTTTATCTTTAAATGTATTGTATAATGTGGTTGTGTGTATGTATGTACAACGACTGCATTTATGACAAAAGATGTGCAGCATGATTTAGGGGAAGGAACCTCTGCAAAGACACCTCTTAATGGCATCGGGTAACAGCATTGGAAATACTACCTGTTGTCCTTCCTGTGATTCATTCTTTTGTGTGATGTGACTGATGAAACTGAAATTTCCACACTTTTAATAGCAGCCTTTTCATTTAATCCGGGGGACAGATCAAGTAGACCTCAAGTTGCAGGATAATTATTATCCTTAGGCACAGTAAACTATGACAAGTCCCCCAATGAAAAGTGATCATAAAATTTTTAATAAAACTGTAATGGTGCTGATCACCTGCTTTTTTTTACTAAGCTTACTGTGACTACCACAAACTTTCTCAGTTGTCCCAAACAATTATTTGTTGCACAGGACACTGAAAATGACTAAGGTAGATCTTATTACCAAACTTTACTATCAAATACTGAAAGCCTGGAAATATTTTAACAATTTACTCTCATCTATGGTCAATTTGAAGTATTGCAAAACCCCAATTCTTCATAATCAATGCTGATGCATGACAATTGAAAGATGGTAGGAAGTTATTTTCTTAAAGAATATTTATGGGGTAGAAGTTCATGACCGTTTGCTAAATTAATATGCTTTAGAAATAGACTCATCTTAGGCCATTGTTGGTATCACTAACATGGAAGAATCAATTTGTTAAAGATGAAAAGGAAAGAAATGACTGACACAATGGGTAAGTTGGTCACCTCACTCTATATGCACTTCATTCATTCATTCTCCAATGATGAAAGAGTGAACCACTTCAGGGGCCAGTTCTTCAATAATGGCACAGAGTCAAGAATGATGTTAACAAAGCTGTCTGCAGAAATGCATTTAATGATCAATGATGCACTGCCAGAGAGAAGTCCCATGATTGAATGAATTCATAATCTAATGTCAGATGACATAATTCTGAAAAAAATTCCCAGCTGTTTTTTCCAGTATCCTTAGGTGCATCCAAATGTTAATAAAACCACTCATGTAAAAAAGCATCAAAGTGCAATGGCATTAGTTTTCATGCTATGAGTCAAATATCCCTTAACAAATCTAGAACCAAAGAAAATATTTTATTGGAGTGGGTGAGATTGCACATGTTGTGATTCCCAAGGCACTTTGGCAATTCCATATTAGGATTCAATTGGCAATGTGCTGCAATCTCCTCGAGCAGGAACTGTGAAAATGACTTGGGATGTGCAGTGGTGAAATAGTCCTTTCCCCTTTTATTCCAATGTGATTAGAACAATAAGTTTTTGAATGAAATATCTAAGAGTAAAGTGGATGTGTTTATAGTGACAATAGTTTCTTCTCATTACCTGAATTCAATTATTCCTCCCAAATTTGAACTGTACAGAAGCATTCAAATTATCCGATATAATAGCAAGAAGTTCTCTGTCAGACCATTGTTGTTACATTTTACCTTTACTCCTATAAATATATGCAATTCAAAGATATGCAGTATGCTTCTCTGGTCAATTGGCTGACAAGACCATAAACAATGGTTTCTGTAAGAAGGACCAAGTACATTTGTGGCATGATTTTTCTAAGATAGCAAGTGACTTAGCATCTCAATTTTCACTTCTATCTCATTTGTTACTAAATAAAACAGAAGTACTTATTATGAAAAAAGCTATTCATTTTGCTTTCCTGTGAACAAGTTGTTTAAAATCCAGGGACATTGATAGTATATATTACCTTTTGAATGCAGTCATCTATGTGTGAGCAGCCTTGAATTTAGGGAATATTTTTTGATGTTGGCAGCATTGATTATTGTACAAATTGCAGTCTGTAATGTCTTTATGTCAAAATTGACTATTATGTAAAATGGCACCATTCCAAAAAAATGCCAAGCATTCCAGCAGCAATTGCAGTGAAATGCCCATTTTTATGAATATTGTTTTGTATGTATCATGGATCATTGAAACTGGATGTTGAAATCTGAAGGTCATGTTCAGAGGGTTCAGACTGGAGGAAATATTTTAGTTAGGGTTCTATTTAATTATCACACATATATATACATATATGTGAATTATTTTATGGTTGGATTTTTTTCATGTAAGCACTCTACGGATCTACTGTAGATGTATATGCAATGAATAATAATTATTTTAAAAATGAAATATCATTTTCTTTGCAAGAACGTATATTGTTTACATATTGGTTGCTACAGTAAAGGTGCCAATATATTTCCATTTTGCACCCACATTCAAGGTCATGGGATTATTATGTAGAAGGTATTCAGATGGATCTCCGACATACCAAAGGATCCACTGATGATGGACATCTATCCCAGGCACACCTTACAAGAGATGTTTTACTGTGTTTAATTTTATTTAATAAAATTGTCTATTTAATAAAATTAAATAGACAATTTTATATAAAATAAATATATATGAAAATAAAAATTACTTCATCCCCATTTTGTGAATGACTTGGAAAATCTTTCGTCCAAGTCCCAAGATTAATATACCATCGGTCATACATTAACACATTTGGTGCAGATGGGTAACAAAGGTATTCCAATGGCCTTTTTAAGCTGTTGGGGAACAATAATCAACATAGGAGCTCAATTTGATTTTGGAAGGCAACCTTCAAGAGATGTTCGCAATTGTACTTCTTAACTCAACCCAAGGAGTAGTTTGTTCAGCAGTTCAACAGTGTTCTCAGTGGCTTAGAGCAAAACCCTCCTGACCCATAATATTTATAATAGTTAGTTCCTTAATATTCTAAAAACTTTGGTATTTTCATTCTAAAAAGATAATAAGTAAACACATTTAACTCTTATGGAAGGGCTAACATAAGCTCAGATTGCCTATTATTAGCACTCTTTAGGAAAGCTAAAATACATGTGTGGTGGCTGGATGTGTCTAATACCAAGGGGAGTGGAATTAGTACCCACCTTAAATCCAAGTCCAACGTTCATGCCAATATTGAGAAGTTATCCCCAACGGCCTATGGTATGGTTCTTTTAAAGTTGCAGATAATTGAGACTCTTACTGATGTGACAAATCCATTTATGTGGCTGCAGAATGCTGTCATTGGGAAATATGTTATCCAGGAAAATGTCCCCTTAAACGACAATATAACCGATGTTAATCAAATGGATGCAAAAGCCCCCGACTAGGCATAGTGAATTCTGCCCTACCATCCCAATCTCAAGTGAACTCAAATGCTAAAATCACAGAATCACTTTAAAGGACACTTTAGTGGTTAACCCGAGTACACTAACCTTTTTTACACTAATATTCTATATGAAGTAAAAGTCTTTCTTGAAATGTTACTTCAGGAGGATAATATTGATGTGGTTGCTCTGTGAACACTGGTTGACCACCAATGAAATTATGCTTTTAGGAATTAATGGCTACAATCTTTTCTCTCAGTTCTGTCGTGAACAACATAAATGTGGTGGTGTTGCCACGCATGGCAGGGTAGTATAAAAATTAGATGACTAAGCTTCACTGCCAGTATTGATAGTGTTTGCCCACTTTCGCTACTATCCATCGACATGTATCAGTATACTATTTTATGCTATTTATTTTCCTCCTGATGCCAAAAATGTCTTCAATTTTACTTGTCCTAAGTGTATACATATGTGAAATCACAAAGCAAAAACCATTTGCCTGAGCTGGGTCTTGAACCCAGATCCCTCAATTTACAGCCGAGTACTTTAACATATGTATGCACAGCTCCAGGTGACTCCGCTAACTCACTTGAGTTTCTTTGTCCTAAGTGATTCACTCATGATTGACCTACTGATTCAATGTGGAAAACATATTATTTGGTGATTTTATTATTGACTACCTCAAAAACTCAGGTTGACTATAATTTTTTTTTTTTTATTTATTTAAGTAATTGCACACATACAGCATTTCTGCCA
>LYUA01005969.1:33815-45515 GCA_002093875.1 Calopteryx splendens | reverse complement strand
TCCCGATCATTCGCTTATCAGCACCAAACAACCCCCCACCCACACCCTCACAGAAATGGTCATTGTACCTCCACGTACACACCTGCTATCTTGACCTTTCTTCATTGTTTCTCAAGGCTCCCTATTCCCCTATGCCAGGGTTTTCCCCCGCAATTCTCTTTAAACCCTTTTACTGCCAGCGGGCCTGATCTATCGGCCTTCACTGGTTGTGCGGAAACAGCCCCGGGTTAAAATAAAATGTTAAAATAGTGAATAAACTATAAACAAGGGACAATAAGCAATAGAAGCAATTAAGAATTAACCTTCAGTAAAAAAGGTGAGGTATTAAAAAATGTTGATTCCACTTCCATTATTGAAAGAGTTCCTAGATTTCCCGTCATCCATTGCCTTCATTATTTCCCTCTTTTTTTCTCCAGGAGACATTAACTCCTACCGTCTCAAAAATCCTTCCCCCTCTAGTCAGCTTGATTGGACTCGGCCAAGTGGTGGGGGAAACTTATCCGAGAGGCCTAGTATTTGGTAACAAAACTTTGTTAGATCAATGTTAACTCCCATTTGAAAGAAAGGAAAAGCAGCAACATGTGAAGACTATAGGACAATTATTTTTATTTCGCACGTGGCAAAGGAGGATGGCATTGAGGATCATTAATAAAAGGATGGAGAAGAAGGCATACGACTGCTTACGAGGGGAACAGTTTGGGTTCAGGAAAGGTAGAGGTACACGTGACGCCGTAGCATCGTTGAGCCATCGATAGAAAGGGATATAGGGTATAATCAGGATGTATTCGTCTGCTTCGTAGATTTTGAGAGGGAGTTTGACAGATTAGTTGGAAACACCTAATGAAGGTATTGCAGAGGATAAGAATAGACTAAAGCTTTGGGATATTTAGCCGAAGCCTGTACATTTCTTAAATGGTAGTGGATGGAGAAAAGGGGTGGGCAGGGAGTGGGCCGGGGGGAAGTCAGGGTGGGTCGTTATCACCCGTTCTTTCCAACGTATACGTAGAGGAAATGATAAGGGAGGTGTGGGAAGGACTAGAGGTAGGAGTGAAAGCAATTGGAGAAATGATCTTGTCAGTATATATACATATACAGACACATAATTTAATACAGGGAGAGAGTCAGGAACACACAAGGAAGGAAACAAAACGAGGGGGTTCGACCGCGTCCTTAGGCAGCTATGGTGAGGCACCGCGTGCACTCGCGAAGTGAGGGCTTTGGGAATGCATGGTGGGGGAGGGGGGAGAGGACAAAGGTTTATTCGGGTTTATCGTTCCGAGAAAGAGTCTGGCAAGGTTGGGGAGGGGGAGAGAATGAAATAGAAAGAAAAGTTGGAGAGAAGGCAAGGAGGGAAGGAAAAGGTGGAAAGGAAAGAGTAAGGGGAAGAGGAAGGTGTTGTGCGTGGGTTTTCAATGGAGGGGAGTGGCTTATAAGAGTGGCCCAAGATTGGGACGGTAGGGGCGAAGGGGATTTTTAGGTCCGAAGGTGTATGAGATGGTTGTAAAAATGAATGGAGGAAAAGGAGCATGGGAATGAAGCTCACGGATGTAGTGGCGAGAGGATAATAAATGAATATTTAAAAGCTAATGAGCTGGCACGTTCTCAGCTAGGGAGCGTATGATAGGAACGCTGATGCAGTCGTTGAATATAAGTCAGTGTGTACGTGGGTGTGACGGGATGGGAAGCTGGAGGAGGGAAGATGAATCTTTGCAAGAAGAGCGGTGATTATTCATGCGGATATTCAAGGGGGTGGCGCCTTGTCCTATATAGAATGAGGGGCAGAGGTTAAGCTGTAAGTGTGGAAGATGCCTAAAGAGGCTCTACATATTAATGAAAACATGCATAAATTGCTCGATTTGATGTAGGATATAAGGATGAGGTCGAAAATAAGAAGACCACTTCCGTTACCCAGAAAGAGAAGGTAAGCTTAATTTTCATGGTAAATAATACTTCACCCATTGCATTTTTAATGCTTTCCACTCTCGAAAACTCTTCCTCATTCCATATCTGGATGTGCTTAGGGCGTGGCCTTACATTTATCGGATTTATCACCATAATTTATGTACGAGTAGAATAATTAACATACATGTATATTTATATGTATATTTAAGAGTATAATAATTGTTGTACAATGGCAATTCGTCATCCAAATCGTCCATTTCAATATCAAACTATAGATTTATTTTTCCATCCTTCTTGATCCTCCACCTTGAATGTTTAAAATCCCAGAATGAAACATTTCCATGATTCAACACGCTTGGGGTCCGGTCATTGCGCTTGCTTCTAGTAAATCCCGAGACTATGGTTCCTCACTATTTAGCTGAAGGCTACGGTTTTACCAGCGGTGGTGCAACAGATTTAATCGCATTGCTAAAGACATCACCCTAGATGAAGATATAGCCCAATATTGTACAAACGGCCCTTAATTTATGAAATAATCTCCATGCTTTCTTCTCCCTAGCCCCGTGTTCACGTTCTCCCACTGTCATATCTCTTCCATTTTCGTAATCATTTCTCCAGTACACATCTTCCAATCCTATTGATTCCTTTCTTCAACTGTACCTTTTTTGTTACTAGGTGGGCACTTTATAAAAACGAATTAACTCTTCTATGAAGTCCATTCCATTAGGTTTTATTTTGCCGAATAATTCCATACACACTGATAAAAGAAAAAATATTAGCTTTCCATACTTTTTCCCAATCGCAGTTTCAAAGTTACAACTTCATTTTTAAGGATAAAATAGTCCAATAGGTACTTGATGGATGATGCAGAATATTACATTTTTTTAAATTTTCTTAATTACGTCGTTATGCCATCATTACGACTTAGTTATCATGATGGACGAAAATGTAATTAAGAAAAATTAAATATTTATAATGTTCCGCATCATCCTTTAAGCAGGTACTGACCTATTTGACTAAAAAATATAACTCTATTACATTGAAATCAGGATTGGGAAAAAGGTGAGTCGAATATTATATGATTTTTTGATCAATATGGAGTTATTATACAGTATAGAGCCTGCTAGAATTGACTTTATGAAAGGCGTAAGCTATTGGCATAGAGTCCAAACCTACGCACATTTGAATATCAGATGTAAAGTTATATTACACTATATTCGTCCTGTAAACCAAATTTTATTGAGTAAGGGCATTGCTAACGACATTATGCAAAATACGCATGATGTCGTCCCTGACTGACTGTTTGCCCTGGTAGTTATTGGGGTGGCGATGGACGGCTACGGTCATTTGCGTGTTCAGGGATATAATTTGAGTCACTTGAAGGTGAGTGAGATACAGATATAACAGAGAAAGAATAAGACGCATATGTGTCCTTAATTTAGGTTCCAACACAATGATCGGAAGTCCACAGAAGAAAAATCATGCGGTCCGACCCAAAAAGAGTTTCAAATGAAAAATGCTGTGCGAACCCATCGAAGATGATCAGACGGTTTTTTGATCACCCTTTGGGTAATTGCAGAAGAAATCCTCAACTGTTGAATATTCCAAGGATCATAACTATGGCATAATTGCAGTCGGTCCACGAATAACCGAGTGTTTTAAACAGTTTCTTTCAAAGCGTTTACGGTGCCGGCCGGACCGAATCATGTGGAGGATGTATCATTTCCAACACACGAATTGATGACACATCGCGCTATGGGGGAATTCAGCAAAAATTTCCCGCATTAAAGCAAAATTATCCTCGCACATTAGAGGACCCAGACAAAAATCTTCAAAGAGCTTGCCACCGGCTGTACTTTCCTCGAATGCACATTAGGCACGTCGATGTCAGAAGGCAAATATCCTCAGGACTGAAAGGTAGCTGACGTCAGAAAGAAACGCTAGCAATAGCCAACCTATCTTATTATGCTCACTATCTATTAACTATGATATTCCTCGATAGTTAAACCTTTACATCTAGCATCCTATACGGCTTAAATACCTCAGATAATTTGATAATCAGTTGAGACTTTATATGTACCTACATATCTTTAATATTCTGATATCAGGGGTAAAGAAAAAATTATGCAGAGCCGATCTTTTGGAATTTAAAGAAAGCTTTTGGATAAAGTCTCGCGCGCTAAATTTATGACCACGCTGTAAAGGAATGAAATAAATGAAAAAAATAATAACCTCAGGGGTTAGAACTTTCTCTTCAATCCTGAAAAGGGTAGCGATATATGAATAGAGTTCCACGTTTACCAAAAATAATCTATGGCGCTTCTCAGGAAACTGTAATAGGACTTGCTGTTCCTTGCATACAGTAATAATATCAGTTCAGAAACTAAAAGCAAAATAAGAATTATCACCCCACAAACAGAATTTACACAAAAATAGCAGGCCATACAGGGTGCCTCAGATTGATTCAGAATTCACGGATAGTGCAATAAATGGGGTGAACTATATAATGGTAGTCACTGGAATATTCATATTATAGAAAATGACAGACGATGAGATCACATCCTACTATGAGGAGTTCAAATGAGTGTTGCTGACTATGTAAAAGCATTGAGTGAGCATCACAGTTGAAGCTGACTGAAGCGAATATAGGTGCACGAAGAAACTACCCTTGAAGAAACTACCCTTGAAGAAACTACCATTGAAGACACTACCCTTGAAGAAACTACCCTTGAAGAAACTACCCTTGAAGAAACTACCCTTGAAGAAACTACCATTTGTGTAATGTACAGCTGAAAAATGAAGAGAGAAAAAATGAAGGAAAAATCACTCCTTTTGTCTCAAAAGACGTTAAATTAAAAATGGAGAAACAATCAGTAGTAATACGAGAAAATCACATTTATAAAGAAGGAAACAAGCATTCAAACATATCGGAGATGACGAACTCCTTTCTATCTTGTTTCCATGGTTACGGTCGTAGAACGACCTCCCAGACGCTCTTGTGGCAGCATGTGAAGTATAAATGCGTATGGTAAAAGAATCCGCCATCGCCCAATTTTAAATTTCCTGGGTGTCAACTGGGAAGGCACTATGCGGCGTCCTAATCGGATCCTGAACCTGTTGAGAGATCGGCTGACACGATATTATTCTCATTCATTAGTCTCCCATTCCGGAAACTGTTTGACTGCTGCCCTCATGGAGTACCCTATCAAATGGTAATTCTCATTCGCCTCGTCCCACTCGTCACACGGTCTTCACCTCCTCGTCCTCCCCTCTTCCTCAGGGAGCCTCCCTTCTGGAGCGCTCTACCGCCGCCAAATCAAACGCCGGATTCCCATTGATCCCTCCGATTGCGCACAAATTCGTTGCGAGGGTATTCCTCACCTCAAGTGGGATATCCTCTGACCATTTTGAGAGGACAATATTTCGTTTCATGTATGCGATTCTCCCCATTTTGCTGGAAATCGTTACGCCAAATCGTGCTTCCGCTTTCTACACCATTGTGAGTTTTTTATTCTTCTGTCAACAAAGAGTCAACATCACGTTTAAGGAAATTATATATAAATGCTGAAGAAAGATGCGAAGGTTTTAAGATTCAATGCTGATGAGTGAAATAGCGTAACGTTTAAAATATGAAATCACCTAAATTTTGCTGGCTGCACTATTATAGAGATAGCGATAATATTAAGACCGTGACTAAACCTAACTGAATTACGTGATGGAATTCATACGAAATAATATTTTTAAAGTGAAGCAGCCGAGGGTATGAAGTGATCACGGATGTCGGCATTCATTTCGATATTTAAAACTGCTTACTCCATTTTCCGAGCTCAATCACCCAATTTGTGAACTCAGATGCTCGTGGACGCTTTGAGCGTTTTTCAATTTATATTGTCGCACACTCCACCCTCAATGTAGACGCTCGCTTCAATACGAAAAAGGCGAATAGTTCAAAGTACTCTGCACACGCGGTCCGTACTTAAATCCAAATCCACCACCGAGGAGATTTCGAATCAAAGAGTACATTCCGTTTTGAGAGGAAATTATTTCTTTTACTCAGAGACCTTTCGATACCATCAAAATAGTTCGAGAATTGTTTAATTTTCAATGGATATTGGTAAAATGTGTCGTATATTGAAATTTATAAAGAAGGATATATATGTATTCAAGCATTTTTAAAATGATGGACTGCTTTCTATATTGTTTCCATGCCCGATTGAAAATATACAACACACATTACCCATATCTATTGAAAATTAAGCGATTCTCGAATAATTTTGATGGTATCGAAAGGTCTCTGAGTAAAATAAATAATTTCCTCTCAAAATGGAATATACTCTTTGATTTAAACTCTCTTCGGTGGTGGATTTGGATTTAAGTACGGACCGCGTGTGCAGAGTACTTGGAACTATTTCAATTTCTATTTCAATTCAATTTCAATTTCAACTTTGAACTATTTTCATTATACGACACATTTTACCCATTTCCAAAAACCATGAAGTGCTTTGCTGAAGGGTTTCATCTCTTTGAAACAAGTAATCAAATTCTAATAATGTAATAACAAATGCTTGAAAATGTTTCAATTTCTGACATTCCAATTTTCGTCTCACCATATGGTCAAACTGTAATCTCTATTTCAATGATAATACGCATGTTCGAATGGGTTGCGTGAATTCTATTGTAAAGAATGATGACTCAAACGAAACATGAAAACCAGTAATAGGAGAGATAAAATCGAATTGAATTTCGGCAGAAGTAACTGCCGTAAGATCGTAATATTTTTATCACTTTACGTTAATCTATAACATTTCGATAAGGACATTTGAATCTTATTAATATAATAATATACATAATTAATTTATTTATCAACAAACCTGGGGATCTCTATTGGAAGATAATGAAAAGGGAATGAGGCGAGACGCTCCTCTGGTCTTACTCTCGACGACTAAAAGCATGTCATCAATTTGCACAATGTTGCCACAGAGCTTCCCTTATTTCATCTCATAGCCACATATTTGCTCTCTCTACTAAATGACCTCTATTCCACTCTTAGGCATATTGCGACCACGTTATTTCTATTCGGACTTATTGATTGAAAAATGCTGATTCACTTCCATGCAAATTAAGCCTCAAATAATTTCTATTGCTGCTCCCTGAAAATGAACACAATAACTACCTTTTGAATTCATTTTATTTGCGTACGATAGTAAAATAGATTTGTGTCATAAGCACGAGGCTTCAATCTTTAGGTGGTATTGCCGTGGGGACTGCCAGGTTATCAATACTCACTGGATACCTCACCACTAAGACACGACCCCTTACACGTGTTTTAGTTTCATTTATGTGGCTTGTGGAATTAAAGTTGTATAAGCCTATAATTTTTAAAGCGAACTTAGTACCGGATTCAAGAAAGCTTATATCGTAGATTTGAAAGCGCTTATTATTATGGGAGATAATTTAAGTCGTTGAGATCCCTTTAAATGTTCTGTTAATGCCTGAATCCACTCAACTGTATTCTCTTACACTACCAAACCATGCTCACAAGCATCTAAATGAGTTATCATAAGTGGATACGCAAACACCTGTCACGCTAATCGATTCTGCTAATTAAATGCAGATGAAGAGGATGTCTTTTAAGCATGATGAAAAAATTATCTAGTGACGCCACGAGAGAGTTTGTGCATAACATTTATCTCCAGATATCTCAGGCTTGACTATGACGTGATTAGCGTCTGGAAATTAGTTTCTCGGAAGTTTTTCTAACCAGCATTTGAACGGGGATAAATATTTGAATTGCATTATGAGCCAATCCGACTCAATGCTGGATCGACCCGTTCCTACGGGAAGACCTTCGTACCCTAAAAGGGGGATTAGTTTTGGGCAGTGTCTTCAAATATCTTCCAGCGATAACTTCTTGTGTACTTACATTCACATGATAACTAAGCGCTCACGTTTTCATGTGTTGCCATGATCATTTTGACCGACCTCAGAGTTAGGCTGCAGATAGCGCCACTTCACTGACGATTATACCATGATGGTGAGCTGCTCATGATAGCGGTCAAAAGGCTTGATATACCTCCGGCCAGCAAACGTATAACTTCAGTGCCGGACGGGAACAGTGCAGAGGAAGGATAGCTGCCCAGGTCGAGAAAAGAATGGCGACGGCATCTGCAGAGGATGAGGTCAAGGTAAGCTCTTACTTATTCAACCCATCTCGCCATGCACACTTGAATAAGATTCGAAGTTTGGAATTTATTCAGATGTACGGGCGAAGTGACATACTTTCGAAGGGAATTACGTGCATTGTTTTGATTTCAGCCGCTTCTATGTGATAGCCATCCCGGAAGCCGGCGACTGAAGGTCGAATGCCTTCTAGCGGATTAAAGTTCATTTCTTATAATCGTTCCGCTGGTAGATGCAGCGATGCAGTTTTCCTTCTCTCCGAAAATATTTCGTCTCGGAATGCACCAGTCTAACTCTGAATACACGAAAGGCTTCTGGGGAAAACTTTCTCTTTTCTTCAGCATTTACTTTGCGAGGGATAAAATACTTCAAATGATTCTTCTTAAGCACTTAAGTTTGGTGTCAATGTCGTTACATAAGCGCAGTGAATGTCTAACGATCTCGGATTGGATGCACATGAGGTTTAAAATACTTTCATATGGTGTGCACGTGCGTATTTATAATATGAATGCGAATACGAGCACATAACTTTCGAGCGGAAAGAGGAATTTAGTGCTTGTGCTTCTAGTGACCGTTACCTCATTTCAGTTTTCATCCTCGCTTTAAATCCTTGCTAATTGAACGGAGTGTGCTCAAATATGACTAGTTGAGATGTGGAGTGAGGTAAACGGTGGAAATAGGCCTTGACCTCTAACCGTTACATGATGATTTTTATGTGACTTCAGACTCTCGAATAAACGGGGGCAATATTCGAATCATCGCTCTCTCCTTGTGTATAATTTTTATTTGGTTCTCACATTCCTGCGGTTCGGTTTGTTCCGGTGAGTAACCCACCGGCCTACAAACTCTAATTCCAGAGTTTTGAGTCCCTCCCAGGCCAAGGTCCCTGGTCCATGCATGATGGAACGGGCCTTGGGAAACCAGGTGTCAAGCGAATGCTAATCGGAATACCAGGCGGCACACGGCCTACAAGCGGCATCCCCTAAGTAATAGAAAATTATTGATTTTAACATCCAGGAAATTGGTCTGTGAAAGTTTGAAAAGCTTGCGGGGTTATGCTAATTATGTACTTAACTTTTTGCGTAGAGAACTTTTACATTAGGGTAATTTCAAATTGTGTACTCTTCTTCGTTTCGAAGGAAAATGAGCCAAATGAGAGCGACAATTACACAATTAATTTTCAATAACTTCTCTTGTTTTCCAAGGTGGGAGATTCAACTTTTGTTAAATAGATATCATCATACCTTTGACAATAGGCACAAGAGAGTGGGCGGAACGTAGTTACAGGTTCGTTAAACGATATAGGTCAGGAGTTAGGTGATATTCAAAGTAACAGAAGATACCCCAAAGTCAACGCGTAAGTAAAAAATACACAAATATTCGTATGCCGGCCGTCCATTGGCCATCAGAAGTGAGGAAATAGTAGTGTGAATGAATTATTCCTTTAACTTCGACTATAGGTCAGTGAATAGGCATTTAAATCGTCAATTAAATATAACGTAGGTAAGTGAAAAATCAAGAAGGGGTTGATAAAAGTCTGTAGAAAAATATTAATCCCATAACTTTCACTCGTTATGTTGCCATTCCCCAATCCAATAGAATTGAATTTTTAAATGCGAAAAGCCTTTTGTAAATTCATGCTCAGTAGTTTCCCATTTTAATTAATTTAAATTCAAGAATGGATTTTTATTTTGAGGTAGCGTAGTATCTCAGGGGTATTGGTTACCGACCAGAGGGCCCTGGGTTAAAATCCCGGTTGATGCTCTTGCACAACCCCATTTTAAACTCGATCAGTGCATTTTTCTGACCGTTGGAACCCGACTATTGGTCCAGGGAAAGGAAATACCTATCGCACCCTAAAAGTATGAAATGTACATGGTGGTGTCGTACGCTCACCTGCCGAACCCAACCCTCGAGTTAATCACTGTGATGTAAAGATTTTTTTATTACTCTGAAGACTGGAGTTCTTAATCATGCTCTTTTCGCAATGTTGAATATAGAGCTAATAATAATATATATTACCACCTTCTAAAAAAATCCTGGAGGGATTCAAACCCGAAAGACCGCGTAGTCGGCTGTTGAGATGGTTAATGCGGTTTCCTCTAAGTTCTCTTTTCCGCGATCTATTGAGCGATGCGAGACGAATGACTCCTTCGAAAACAATGCGCAGGCGTGTGACATTTCTCGCACTACATAGGTGTGCATCCGCTCCGGCATCTAATATTACCCGTTCCCTCTGAGAAAGTACGCGATAAACTGGGATGTTGTTATCCTTTGTATGAATTTCTATTTTCAAAAAACCCATTAATGTTCATGCACTTACGTGGACGTCTATGACCGATGTCACTGTATGCTCTTTAAATGTTGTACAAAAATTTTCCCATGAATTCATGGGTAAACAGCATAAATGTAAGGTATTTCACTTATCTAGACTAAGGAAATTATATTAATTTGAAATTCATAGGAGTATTTTGTGACTTTGGATGGTAGCCAAATAATTATTACTTGGTACAAAATGATTTCCTAGTTCTATTTGTGGTTATGAAAACTGAAAGCTAAATAAATAGATAGATGTTCATTCCATAACCTGAATCCAAATCCGCGGACTTGGGACTGGTAGGTGGTCGGACTAACCAGGTCCGCATGAGATTCGTATGAATATAGGCAATTATCATTTATTCACGAAGTCGGGGATCATCGACCCCGCCCCCCACCCCCCGCCCCCCATGGACTTATATGTGGCCAGAGTGGAAGTGTGTGGAAAGAGGGAATTGGATGGTTGAGAATAAGGAGTCACCGTTCTCTGAGTTAAATCATTGACGCGCGGCTGAGGAGGTGCCGCACCCTCAGCCGCACTTCACACCCCCCACCCGTAGAACCCACGGCAAAATGAACACTAAGCACTGCAAGAGGAATGATCGGAAAATGACTACGCATGTAAACGAATGCACGCAAAACCAAATCGTTATCGTTTAATGTCAGGGATTCAAATACCTACTGTTTTAAAGGGCACAGAAGAAGGGAGCTATTTACTTCATGGCACGTATTGAAAACTTAGTGGTAAACTCCCCCCACCCCAACTCTGCCAGTAATTTTCGGGTTTAGCTTCGTTGAGGGCGACAAGGGCGCTCGCGGAAGGGCCATACTTCCAATTTAGTTCCGTCAGCTGTAAACGGCCGAGAGAATGCTTGTGAGATCTTTTGACCCGGAGAGGCGGATTGGATGAGAGGCTTTCGCATTTCGTGTCGTCCGCGGTCTCCCTCCCTCGACAACCCTTCCGCATGAGCCACGAGGGAGTTGAGGTACAAAGGACCGGAGGGAGTGGTGACATGAACTTGACAGCTATTGTGGCTCATATTGTTATGGAACAAATGAACTACTACATTTGCCACCGGGTGAGACCATGTTTTCTCGTCTCTGTAGCTAAAATATAAGGGGGGGGGGGTGTAATGCACACATCTCGAAATCTGATTTACCTTAAGAGGCATCCAATTAAAAAATAGTTTTTCGAACGTTCGCTTTTATCGTAACGGTAAACATTATAAAAAGATCCGAATTAATAATGTACATATATATATATATATATATATATATATATATATATATGATATATATATA